>JABSTB010000108.1:0-90579 GCA_013756995.1 Neonectria neomacrospora
ATAGAATAGTGGCGGGGAAGGGAGCCGGATCTGGGGCCCGGGGTGGGGACGGAATTGCAATTAGTGGCCCCGGGCGGTGCAATCTTGAGACTGTCCAGGCCCCTTGGTCAAGTGATATCTGCTTGGAAATCACTACAATTGCGTAAGGTGATTGGACAGAGGCGTTATCATGTTAGACAAAAAATAGTGTTTTTGGAAATAGTAGATACGGTCAGGGTGACTCAAGCCAAGTTACGAACGATACGATATTACGAGAAGCAAACGGAGATTGTCAACGACATGGGTCAAACATATCGACAGCTAAGACAGGATTCATTTTGACCATGTCTCTTTTGTTGCAAATGTATTCAGTTTTATGAGGACGAGCGATTTGGGTGATGCAAAATTGTTGCCAAAAGTTTCTCATTTATTGTAAATGGGTCTATGTGCAAATCAAATCCTGAGTGAATGAGGCCAACTCTACAACTTGGCCTGTTCATGACCGGCCAGAGTTCTCAGCGGCGGCCCTCCGCGGCTCCCATCACCGAACTTGACCATCTCCTCCTTTCCGTTGGATAGGCGAAGTCTCCACTTGTGTCGAATCTCCGGCGAAGCCTTGTTCTCGAAGCAATCGGCAATGTACCGGCCCAGAACCGGCAAGAACTTGAATGCGCTGGGATAACAAAGTTAGCTTTGGATTTCACGATTAAGAAGTGGAAGTAAAAACTTACTGTCCAGCTCCTCCGGTGGCTAGGAAGAGCCCTTCGACCTGCGGGTGATAGTCGACGACGAAGTCTCCCTCCGGCGTGTCAGAGTACCAGCAGAGGCGGCGATCCATCCATGGGGAGTTGGCAAACTCCGGAAGTAACTGTCGCAGTCCGTCGCGGAGCCCTTCTTCGGCATCACTGGGTAGATACGAAGCAGCCGCGTTGTTTCCATCGCGCTTCGGCGACGACACAAACCGAGGGCTGTCCTCGACCGGAACCGTGGTTGCAAATCCGTAGCCATGGCGGGCAACTTTGAGGATGTTCGTATCCGGGGTGGGGGGGAAACAGAAAATGCCGGTGCTGAGATTGATAATGACTGGCATCTTCCTCAACGGCTCAGCTTCCTCTGGCGTCAGCTGGATGAAGCCAACAGGTTGTCCGGATGCAGTGGTAGCATGAGCCATTGGTAGAAGTCGATTAGACCAGGCACCAGTTGCGATGATGACCTGAGAGGCAAGAAGAGGCTCTCCCTGGGCCACATTGACTCCGATGACGCGCTTGCCGCTGTGATGAAGTGAGAGGACCTTGCCCCGCGGACCAGTGATGAAATTGATACCCGCGAGACTGCATTGCTGGCTCAACTGGAGAATGCTCTTCTCGGCATCCGCCCATCCGCCGTTCTCATTTACATAGGCCGATAAGCCGTCCAGTCGCGAAGGAATGCAAGGAAACTTCGTCAGGACTTCAGAGGCGTTGCTATACTCGGCCAATTCGCCTCCGAGAGACTCGTTGACGGTCTTGCTGCTTTCAAGGTATGAGTTTCCAGACTTGTTAGCCAGCATGACAAAGCCCGAGGAGTAGTAGTGGCTCTTGAACTCGGTGGTCCATCCTTGCAACGCCTCACGGGCCATCTTCGCGTAGAGCTCGTCGGCATACTCGACTCGGATGACCCGAGAAATGTCGACGCTGCTGCCATCGGCCACCGGCGGCTGGTAGCGGTCTAGGACGGTGATGTTTTGGAACCCACGCTTCTTGAGCTCCAGGGCGGTTGAAAGGCCAAAGACGCCAGCACCGACAATAAGGATGGGATCGGCCTTGGCGACGGGATTTCGGGAAGTCATGATGGCGATTGTAGAGAATATGTGAGAGTAATGCTGTGTAATCAAGAGCAAAAGAGTGGCAATAACTTCTGGGCCTGGCTATCTGAACTGACCCTGAAATCCAGTTGAAGACATAGTCATGATATTCACGAAACCGTACGACCTAACGACACCAACATTCATTCCTTCCACCTCGAACCGGTCGAATACGGAATCCCCGCCGCGTCTCGCCTATCCGACGCCAGACATCCTCGGTGGGTACGGAGGACGGGCCGGACCCATTCCTGTCTTCCCGACACACCTCCGCAATCTCCGTCCCCACTTCTTAGCTGCAGCATTACGCTGAGTCTGGATGCGACGACACAGAGTGCGACAGTGGCTGGCGGACGACAGCTATAAGGAGAATAGGAGTATTGGCATTTGACAGTACAGCAACGCCTGCGATAGTAAACTACCCCAGACAAACTAAAGCCTGCACAGACATTCTACCCAAGCCACCTTCGCCTAGAAACCTCAAAATGAGCTCCTGGTTCGGACTCGGCAAAGCCGCCACCAACAAGGTCGACAGCGGAGATGGGGCCGTGCGTGCCCTGCCGGCATCCTGGTATCGCTCCGAGGCCATGTACGAGCTGGAGAGACGGTCCATCTTCTCCAACCACTGGATAGTGGTGTCTCACAAGGCGAGGTTTGTCAGCGACGGCGACTATGTGCAGATTACCGAGGCCGGCTTCAGCTTCTTCCTGATCAAGGATCGCCAGGGAAACATCAGGGCTCACCACAATGTGTGTCGCCATCGAGCGTATCCCTTGGTGGAGAAGGAGTCCGGCAAGCTGTCGATCCTGGCCTGCAAGTACCACGGTATGTTTGACCCACCTTGATATTGTCAGTTGAACAATTCTCATCGGTTGTAAAGGATGGTCGTACGGCTTCGATGGGAAGCTCGCCAAGGCCCCCAAGTACCAGGAGCTCCCAACATTCGACAAAGCTTCGAACAGCTTATTTCAGATCCACGTCCACGTTGACCATCTTGGTTTCATCTGGGTCAACCTCGACTCGGAACCTGAGCCCACCGTGCCGTGGGCCGAGTTCTTTGCCTCTGTTGATCTCCAAGACCGATTGCGGAAATTCGACATGACCAAGTATCACTTCGATCATCAGTGGGGAATGGTTGGTGATTACAACTGGAAGACGCTTGCAGATAACTACAACGAGGTTTGCCACCTATCTCGTTCTGCTTGTTGGATAGAAGCTAACTGTTCGGTCTCTGAAGTGCTACCACTGTCCGACAGGTCATCCTGCCGTCAATGCCATTTCGGATCTGTCCAAGTACTGGGTCGAGACGACTGGAGGCCATATCCAGCACTTCAACGTTGACAAAGCAGGCCTCGACGAGGACGCGGCACCAGGTATCTACAGCACATTTTACTACCCAAATGCATCCATCACAATTTCGTCAGTACACTAGGAACATCCACCTAACTCATCAGTCGCTGACACAAAAACAGGCCAGTCTTCTTCTACATTATGCGCTGTATCCCGATTTCTGCCTCGCAGACCAAGATGGAGTATGAAGTCTATCGCCACAACGATGCCACGGACGAACAGTTCACCCACATCGACGAGATGTTCAAGCAGATTTTGCGCGAGGACAAAGATTTGTGTAACGCGGCGCAGAAGAATCTCAACGCCGGGATATTCACAAATGGCGAGCTTCATCCTCGAGTGGAAAAGGTAGCCCGACAACTCCCATTCTCAAACATGCTTCTTGGAGTCAATTACTAACCATGCATCTACCAGGGCCCGTTGTTTTTCCAGGACCTAACAAGAAAGTTGGTCATGAAGCACCATCAGCAGGAAGAAGCTGTCGGAAAGGAGATTTGGCCAGCTACACCGAAGCATGTCGTGTCTGAAAAGAACCAGGAAGAGATCGACTTTTGTAAAAGCCTCGATTGCTCTGGCAAAGAGCCAGCAGAGCTCTCGTGGTAGTTTTTAAATACTGGATGAACGAACTCGTCCGATGTAATGATCAAATGAACTATGCTGGGTGTTTTACACTATATCGAAATTGAACCAATTGTCAATGGCCCTTCCAAAGTCATTCGCCTGCAGAAATAATCCATCTTGGTCGTTGATCCCAGAGAACCTGTCGACTACTCGATCCTCGTTG
Source organism: Neonectria neomacrospora (assembly GCA_013756995.1). Lineage (NCBI taxonomy): Eukaryota > Fungi > Ascomycota > Sordariomycetes > Hypocreales > Nectriaceae > Neonectria > Neonectria neomacrospora. The sequence continues at coordinate 3,954 of JABSTB010000108.1, forward strand.
GGAACAGCCATCTCTGTCAGCCTCCGTGTGACATCGGGATTGGAGGCCTCCGCCGGGCTCGCCTCGTCACCCGGTGCATAAACAGGCACCTTCTTTGGAGCTGTCTTGTGACCAAAGATGCCAGCGGAACCCACCAAGTCAAACTCGGCGACATCCTGCTTCTGACCGTCTGGTCCGGCCGTGAGGGAGTCGTCGAACATGGACAAGTCCCTAGCTGCTCCGTCGCGTCCTGCTCTCTCGTATATCAAGATATCCCAGAGAAGTTGCGCGTCGATGGACCAGGATTGCTGGTTTTCGTCGGTTTCCGACGACTCAGGTCTTGGAGACGGGACGAAGACGACGCTTTCCTGCAGCTTGCGCAAATTCTGAGCCTGTGCATCAGGTGTCAGCTTCAGGCCAGGAGGCAAGTTAAAGAATACGAACCATTATTGACACACTTGGCCAGACCAAGCCCATTCGTTGTAAAAACCTCATACACGTCTCAAATCCGGCCTGGGCTTTGTCACGAAGGGTGTAGTCCTTGACAAAGCTATGCTGCAGGTGTATGGTGGCAACAATGGCGACGCAATGGCCAAGCGACGGATCCGACACCTGGAAATCCTTCTTCTCCAGCTGGTCGAGGAAGTAAATGACCCAGCCTGCGTGACGAGTGATCTGGTCGAACGACTGCTGGATGAAAGACTGCGGCATCGTGTAGCGGAAGTTCCGGAGGCGCATGGACAGCAGGAAAGGGTGATTGAGGAGACATGGAATGGCAGCGTATATGAATTGGAGGAATAGCCACGGCCCCCAATAACTACGTTGCTGTTGCAGCGTTTCGAGATCATGGCCTCCGAAGTCGTTGCCCGAGAATCTGTATTTTAGAGGCACTTTGCAATCGACCTCGAGATGGCGCAGCATGACGGACGAGTAGTCAGACTCGGGACTCCAAGGCGGCGGCTCGTCAGAGCCTACATGTGAAGCTGCGTATGCTCTAGCCATGCGCCACGCGTCAGTGATCTCAGCTGTGTAGGCGAGAATACCGGACCCCGCCTGTCCTCTGGCAGTAAGATCGATTGGCATCGTTGACTCTGGAATGTGTTGAACGGTCGTGCGACCAGCGTGCATGGTGGAGTACTTTTGGTTCTGGGCAAGAGCCGCTGTGTTCCAAGAGCCAGGCGACGGGATTAGAGATCCTTGGAGATTCTGCAGCATGGCAATACCTTGAGTGCAGAACTGGAATTCTGTTACGTCTCCCAGAGATGTTCTCGGTGGAAGACTGTGGACCAGGTGGCTTGCCATACTGGCATCCAACCCGGCTTGTACGACGTTTCCATCTGTTGGTGATGGTTCAGCATTCTTGCGTCGGAGTTGCTCGGTTTCTTCCGTACTTACCCACAAAGTCAATCTGGCTAAGCAGACAGAAAGTCTGCAGTGTCGATAGCCTGACGTGACCATCTGCGACGCGATTCATGACCAGCCTACGGGCGGCTTTGGCCATTTCTTCGAGATGGTCCTTTTTCTGGGAGCTCAGAGTGCCTGGGGGAAATCGCAGGCTGAGGGCTTTGATTGCAAGCACCACCTCATAGTCCCGGTCTTTCAGTGTCTCGGGGAAATCCTCTTCCTTGAAAAGCGCAATCGGCTGGTTGTGGCACCAGGTCAGATAGAGCTGGCCCGTCTCGAGCAGTGTTCGGTCAGATGCAATTTCGTCCCTTTCAAAAGATATGTCAGCGCGAAGACTATGAGAAGCAGCACCTATGGCTACTCACGTCGAAGACTGAGCCATTTCTTGGTTTTGATCGTTCCAGGGCTCATCAGGAACGAGTTGAGATTGAGGCGTGCCAGGCTGGCGATATGGCGCTGTCGGACGAGAGGTTGCACTCGGAGGGCTGCAATAATTAGCCTTGAGTGCTATGGCGTAAGAGTACAACATTCACGATACCTCAAATTCTGGATCAGTTGGTCCAACTTCCCTTCTAATGCCTCCATTCGATACTCCTATGATAAACCGTCTGTTAATTACTCAACAGATTTCCAATTTGTTCCTTTCTGAAATATTAACTTACAATCTTCCGATTGTGTCTGGATTGACTAGAATCAGGCTCAGCAGCGCTGTATATACACTGCTGCCCCAGTCGCTGGCAGTAGGAGCATACTGGCCGCTCTCCCGGACATTTCGACTTCTTCCTCCTATTTCACCAGGTCAGAGCTGTTCTCGGTATCTTGGGTTCATATATTGCACACCGACAAGGCTCGCATGCCTGATGCGCTCGTCTCATAGACCTCGTGTCGTCCATGTCGTATTTCGGTCGCGATTTCGCGGTCTTGTTCGCAATGCAGGTATGCGTCTCGCCATTTCCCAAAGTCAACGGTAAGCTCGGAGATGGCCCGGCATGACCATCACCGAGACTGTGAAGGCGACGCGGCACCTCTTAAGACAGGGAGCGAAATGCGGGGAACACACGCTAATGCGCTCTGGCATGACCAAGGCCTGTTATCATTAGCGGTTGGTTTGCTAACTAACCCGCTCAAAGGTAAGGCTGGTGGATACTGAGATAAGTTGCTGGCCTATGGCATGGGTGACATTTTTAAGGGCTGAAGCCTCACGAGATAACGGAGGTGTTCGAGATAATCAGATACCGTTCGGCTTCATATTTACCGCCTGCTTTAAATTCAAGGTGCGGACCAAAGATGACCTGGCTCTTTTATTGCGGCTAGGCAAAAAGGCATGGGCCACAGTCGCTGAGCTACCTAGCGTTCTGGAGGTTGAGTGCGTCGTGGTTGAGGTATGAAGTTGATGCCGTGGCATTTGTGAGTCATGTGCGGATAGAAAGAGATCTAAGAGAAAATGTGTTCCCTAAGTGGCAAAAAAGATGGGCAATGCGCTCGAAAACATGTCTAGGGAACTTGGGTAAAAAGATGATCAAGAACAGTTCTCGCAGGGGCAAGCGAGCAGTCCCGTCCCTCAGCCGTTCTGCCAGCGACAATAGTGGCCAGGCTTGCTTTTGTCGTTTTGCCAATCATTTCCTAAAAAATAGAATACTTTAGAGGAGCTCAGGAGAATACTTTACTCACTTGATATCCCAAAATTGGACATTTAAGAATATTTTTAGCCGTTCATCATGATTAACCTATTTCAATGCGCAGGGGCAAGTCTAAGAGATATCATGAACTTCTGCCCCAAGAAGTAAAGTTTCGACATCTATGACTGCTATTTATACCAGTGAGGTTTGATCTCCAAGCCTTTTACTGCTCTAAAGTCTTACTGTTCTACTCAGCTTCGCCTTGCAAAGCCGCAATTTTCTCCCTCAATGGTGCATCATCTATGAAGACATGTAGAGCCTTCACCGTCCCCATCTCACTACCATCAGCCACCAGATCGAAGTTGGCTGCTGCGGGGATAATCACAGTGTTATCCAAGCTGTCTCCTTTGGCCCGGTACTCAATTGAGACGACAGTGTAGACGGTATTCTCGACAACATCTACATTTGCTTGATTAGATTTTAAGAAATAGATTGCAGCGCCATCCTCACAAACCGGAAGAGACAATATTGTGTCTCATGTGGTCCAAGAGCGAGAACCGGCTAACCATGGCAGCATCAATAGCATCTCGACCGCTTAGGGTAGGGTGGTTTGCAAAGTGAAGGGACCCGTCCCTAGAAAAAGCGGATGCCATTTGCGAGGGGACTAACGGGTCACAAAGATCATAGAACTGGATGTTGTTAATAATTCGTGCGTTCCTGAAGAACTTCAGACGCTTTTGCTTACGGTCCTGGCAAATACAACAGCCTCATCTCGGCTTTGTGGGACGAAAGACATGGTGGCAGCGAAGGGAATCATGAACGGTCCGCTTGCTTGAAATTATGAGGTGGGAAGGTCTTATACGTTAATCATCTTAACCCAGCTGACAAATTAAGAATCAGCGTCTAAGCACCTTGACCCGTTGACTAGGCTACCTCTACTTCGTACCATAATCAAGATAACGTGGAAGAGACATCGTTCGTTCCTGACAAATCACGTGTCACCCAAGCACCTGTTGACCAAGCCCCGTCGACCACAAGGTACTCAGGATAAGGGTGGGATAACGTTATCTTGTAAGCAACACCCGGCTTTTTCCCGTACCTCGTAGTGTGTCTGATAGCTTACCACCAATACCAAGACGGACAAGCGACAGTCCTTCATGAACTGCTCGGTGAGAGTCGCCAACGTGCACTTTCTCCTCAACCCCGAATTCAGTCTTTGGCCCACCATCCAGAGGTGCAGCTTCCTGAACAACGGGTGTGTTGCGTTTAGGAGTGGCATAAAAATCTTTTATTAATGCTTTGACATTGGATGTTCGATCTGTTACTGTTTCTGGTATAGTCCATTCAATTATCATGGCGCTGTCCCACAGGAGGACTCTCTGTTCCAGTCTTGCTTGTTAATTGGCTGATGTAGCCAGCAGATAAAATCTTCCTGCCGTCTTCTCCGGTCTTTGGTCATGCCATCTTTCAAGGATCCTGAGCAACGTTCAGTACCAAAAGACACTTTCTTCACCGTTGTCCAGCTTCCCTGACTCTTGCAATTCGTTGAGGGTTTCCTTCACTCTCCGAACCATTGCTTTGCCGTACTCTGGCCCTAATGGTGGCGCGGGCTTCGATGTATCTTGTCTAAGCCAGGCAACTTTGGTGATCCGTGACGCAGCTTCTTTCATAAGGGCTGTGCCTTCACCATCATAGGCGCCACCAAGGACGATTGCTTTGATGCCCCGAGCTAGGTCTCCAGATCCGATGTCGCTACTCTTCTCCTTTGGAATTGTTCCTTGAAGTATCTGAGGGAGCTCCTTGGCTCCTGCCTCTGGAGTGAGGATGAAGTGCACCACTAGTGTGTTGACTTAGCTACCCGCAGGTTGCTTAAAAGCACCGAGTGTGGACTTACCCTCATACTCAGGCTGGAGACCGGCGATGACGCCCTTGCCAATTTGCTCGGTCTTGCCACATAAAACGATGGGGATGGCGCTAGTCATTTTGATGGCTGTCAGCTCGAGGACGATGCTTTTGGGCGACGCGTTTAAGATTACAGAAACAAGTCTTGGGAATGAATGGTCTCGAGGGAACTTTGTATTTCCGCGATCGCCACAAAGTAAGCACTAGCCACAACCAGCGGCGATGCACGTGTTCAACGCATCTGGTCACGGGATCGAGACGGTCAGTTTAGAATTATGTTCAGTGATTAATTCTGCCCAGTGGCGATACACTGGCCACAACTTTTAGGGAGTTGGGAATCACGTTGCACCAAGCCTTCGCCCAACATGAACTAGCTAGTTCTGGAGTGGCTTCGTGAAAGAGAACAGTACAGTAAGCCTTCAGTGCGCGCATGCCATGTAGAAAGGCCTCAAGGCACAGCTGACTGTATAGAGCAGAGTGACACGCTGCCAAGGGTCTGCTAGACCTGTTTAACAGTGTAATCCGGCCATATAGACCCGAAACGGGATACGTGTTCCCTATGTCGGACAGGATCCCGCTCCCACGGCCGTAGATGTGCATGGAATCGAGTCATTTGTTTTCAGGCAGCTGAATCCGCGCTCATGATTCCCTATCTCTTTCGCGGTTTTATATCTGGATAAAATAGTTGTTGCATCCAAATTTTGACGATGGTCTTTAATTCTTGCGAATAGAAATACTCTTTCTCAATGCACTTGGTCAACTACCACTTACCCAAGATGCAGCGTCGATGACTCGTTCCCGACAGTAACAGTGGCACTTTTGTGCGGACACCTAAACCGCATGTTTATGACTCATCTCCTTGACTGCGGCGAGGCACCTTTTACGTACTGCACAGGGATACTCGGGCTAACGCAATAACATCATTAAAGGTACCCCCTATTGTCACTGAATCTAGCGGACGCTCTATGTATCGTGATCCCCCGCTTTCCAGACTGTAACCTTATATAGCGTCTTAGAGTGTGGGATAATAGTATTCTATGTACCTGCTGATACTGAGAAAAAGCGCAGGCGGTACCTAAAAGGTGCCACGTCGCAATTTCGACAAGCGGCGCATTTGTCGTTGTTTTTATCACTGAACCAACGTGTTATTTGAGGAATCGTCTATATAACACGCCCGTAGAGATTGCTACGTAGGCCTGTAGAGTTGGTGATGCTGAAAGCTGAATCTCCTAGCTGTCGACTCAAGAAAACACCGTGATGAGACCGCACGTCATAACGGCCATTGGGCTTTTACCTCTCTTCTTAGGTTGGCAAACTTGATCTCGTCGACTGATAACTCTGTATTCACCCGAATTTCAGGAGTTGCGCAGGCTGTGGCTTGCCACAATGTCACAATTTCCGATGCAGCCGAGGCAGCCGAGATCCGGAGAGACTGCAGAATAATTACCGGCAATCTCACCTTTGGTGACGTGGAGGAAGACATCAATTTGGACGGTGTCGAAGAAGTGATTGGTAATGTTTACCACGAAGGCCGAGATTGTGACTCGCATGAACCATACCGGGTCTGTCAACCACCATCATTCAACTTTTCCATCTCCAGTTCTACCCTCGTTAAAGTCGGCGGCCACTTCGAATTTTCCGAGTTTTCTGGGTTGACCGAACTTCGACTACCGAACCTTGCAACTGTCTACGAATCCATGAACCTTGACTACCTCTACAACCTTGAGCGACTGGACATCACCAAACTCTCCGCGGTCGGCAGCTTCAGCCTCGAGGCGATGAAGCTGAAGAGCCTAAAACACGAGAGCCTGAAGTCCTTTACGCAAGGATATGGTGAAGTCAGATTGAGTACCTCCATCGACTCAATCGACAGCTTTTTTACCTATCCGATTCCGGCAAACGAAACTGGAACTGACCAGGAGGGGCTCTTTTCAGCAAAGCTCATAGATGTTCCTAATGTCAAACACTTCACTCTCGGATGGCCCAAGGTCCACCGTCTTAGCCTAAATGCTAATACAGACCTCAAAGTCACGCTTGGTACTGCAAATACAACTTCAATGGAACTTGGAGAGGTGGGACTCAATCGCAACGTTAATGCGTTTGAACGTCACGAAGCGGTCAATAATTTGACCATCGGGACACTTCTTCTCCAGCACTCTACACTGCAACATTTCAACGTCTTAGCCGATCATCTTTCCTCGTTAATGATCTCGGAGAACCACAACCTGACGAGCATCGAGCTGTCTCCCAAGGCGGTCGATTGGGACAACTTTGATCTATACATCAGCTCTTCTTGGAATTTGCACCTGACGTCTGAATACCGGGTTAACGGGGATGGCGAAAAGGAACGATTTTGGTACTGGCCACGACATAACATGACCAGCGTCTTGATCGAAGATTCACCTGTCTCCAACGACTTCTTGTAAGTTATTCTCACGGGCCGTCTCAGTAGTTAGATGGTTGTTAATGGTTGACTGATTGATTCTCTGTAGCGAAACCTTTCTCCAAGCACCTGAAGGCTCCAACTCTTCCGGAATCCCAAAAGTTCATGAAACTTTCTACTTGAACCCACTGTTGTGGCAACATGGTAACAGGGTGGCATTTAACTGTACGCCATTTGCCGAATTGCGCAAGCGAGGTGTGTTGCCGGAAGATTACTTTTGCGAGAACGTTGCACTACGAGAAGAGTCCACAGATGGTCTGGCAGCGGTTTATGAGACATTTCTTTTGGGAGTTGCATCTTTGGCAAATGGTTTATTTCGCCAATAGTCATTCTAGTATCATCATTTCAGCCAGTAATTCAGGTGAACGATACAGCGAGGTCACTGACCTTGCGCCCCCTAAATGCTGAGGCACACAGTGCTCCTTTCACAGATCCCTGCGAAAGTAGACGCGTTCATAGCCTGACTCGGTCCTCCGCTCAGTCTCAACAAAGCCCATTTTGGTATAGAGGCCTAAATTCTCATACATCTTGATGTTTGTGTAGAGCGTGAGAGCCGGGCGGCCCTGTGATCGCGCCAACTCTTCGGCATAGTTCATGAGTACTCTTCCATAGCCGCGACCTTGGGCGGCAGGGTCCACCACTAAATTGTTGATTTTGATGGATTCAGACTGGCTATCTATGTCAAGCACAATTGAACCAACGATGGCCTTGGTTGCATCGACTCGGAGGACGAATATGTCGTGGGTGTTGAGAAGTTCGCTGTAGTCTGTCGTCATCGGAGCTGGTGGCTTGCCGATACGCTCAATGTATTTTGAATACGCATCATCGACAATGGCCTTGATGGCTGGGATGTCTTCTGGTTCAGCCCTTGCGATTGTGACGCCCTCAGTGGTTGTACGCGGTGGTTCAGCCATTCTGTGTCTGTGCTAGTTGATAATGACAGGAGCCCATGTGCAATAAATCCAATGGACGGCAAACTAATAAAACGATGGCAATTTCAATGTCATGGAGCTGACAAGGACGCTCCGAGGTTCGCAATTACAAATTAACCCTCGTATCACGTATGAGTCACGCCAAGTGTCGGACTAAATCGGCCCGCCATGCCATGGTGAATTTTGAGACACGAATCGATGAACCGGGCATTATGAGGCTAGTTAAGTTTCGGTAGTGCTTATCCTTTACCTAAAATTATATTACTTCATGACGCTTGGCAGTAAGAACTCGCATTGCTCGCGCCCGCGGGTTTCAGACTCAAAAAGACTTAACACCTGCAGCAGCCATGGCCTCATCCTTCTTTCATGAGATGTGATTTACGCCAACAGTGCATAAGCTACAACAATATTCTATGTCTATATATTTATGGCTACATGTTTATTTCTAGTTTCTTGTACGTCTAACTGGACTCTGTACTCTCATCACCACTGGTGATGCTCTTCAGATCTCTCTCCGCATCGAGACATCTCTTCTGAATGGAGAACCAGGCCATGACCAACAATCAACCAAGTGAACATAACAGGGAGAGCAACCCTCATAGGATTGGCACAACCAGACCACACATAAACCAGCATGTCGTATGTCTCGTGGGCGGGCAACGCGTATCCGACGCGGTACCATCCGGGGCTCAGCTCAAACGGGAAGATGGAACTAGCCACGTTCACCATTACCCAGCTGACGACAAAAAGGGAGATGAACTGGAGCGGAATGTAGCTCGCGATCAGCGACTCCATCAGCACCCAGTTGACTTCGGTGTGTAGCCACATCACCATCCAGGTCAAGACAAATTCTCGGCCGCCAACGTTCCAGTCTTCGCGGAAGGCCCACAGGTATCCTACCATGACGAGGGCGCCCACAAAAGAGTATATCTTGCCAATTGCAAAGCGGATGATCCAAACATCGCGGATGCTAGCGTGGGTGAAGACTCGATGCTGCGAGCTGATGCCGTTCATGGCCAGGACAAGGAAGAATTGGGCGAGAATTGGCACCACCATGAACGCTGTGTTGTAGTATACGCGACTGCCTTGCGTAGTGGGCATTATGAGGTCGCTAGTAGCACTGAAAGGGTTGAGATATGCGGCGATGGCGCCCTCGTCGGAGTTGTTGATGGAAGCAAATGCACTCTTGCCGCCTGAGGACTGGTAATAAGAACTTCGCGCAGCTCCAAATAGTTCCTCGATCCCGCTGCGAATTTGACCATCCGCCACGGTCGGATAGCGTGCTTGGTTGTATACGTAAGTAAGGGCATCGGTCGAACTACATGAGGATGCCGCATCACCACCGTCGAGGGCAGTCGCCAGCCGAGCAGAGGCGTTTGAGTGGGTGTAGATGCCGGCCCAATATTGACCGCGACAGACCGCACGGCGGACTGAGGCAGCATCGGGGAAGTCGGTGGCAGATCGAAACTCTACAGTCGGGAACGAGTTTCTTTTGAGCTGAATGTACGCATTTGAGACAGCCTCACTGATATCTCCTCCGTCGTAGTCGATAGCGAGGATCTTCAAAGCGTGTACACGACTTGACTGCCTGAAAGCTGTCCCAAAGAAGTGAGACATGATTGCAAGGAACATTATGAGGATTATTACACCCATCATGATCTTGGGAATGAGGAAAGATTTCCGCCGGCCGTGCCATTCGGGGTGTCGAAAACGCCGTCGACCGAGCTCATGGATAGAAAGCGCTGCTTCCGTTGGAGGCCCCATTGCGACGTCCTCGAAGTTCGCAGTCTAGTCTCGGAGTCTGTTCGATCAAGAACTAGAAGTTTGCGAAGGAAAAAGATGAGATGTCGATATCGAGATGTAGGAAGGAGCTTCGTTTGGTGTTTGGTCGCTATGCTACTTTTCAAGGATTCAAGCTGGGCCACGACGTATTTATGACAGACCAACGGACGATTAATCCTGCTCTGCCCCTTCTCAAATGGGCTGCAATTAGCCGTAAGAAATTTGCCGGACACTACAAAACACTCGGCCTTTGACCACAGGCTTAAATCCCCGTGAGGCGAATCGCGTTGATTTGGCTTGCATGGTACGGCAATTGCGTTGATGCCGTAACGACCCTTCTCGGTCTCCGAGATTTGCCACGATCTGGCCGGGGCAAACTACAAGGGATTGTTGTAACTCCGGAAAGGGGGAAATGTCTTATAAAGCCGGAGAAAGAGTACGTTCTTCGCAATATAATGCTTGGAAGGTCGCGTATATCCGAAGCCCGGATGTAAGAATTGAAGGCGGCTAGCATGGCACATTCCTGACCATTTATGGGTCAAGAACAAGTTGTGAGGGTGGAAGAATCTAGACCATGTCGAAATTGATCATAAGGCGAGTAAAATACCGGGAGATCCTGAACGGCGATGGCTCCAATGTTAGGAAACAGACAGAAAAAGATGTATTGCTTCATATTTGGTTCAACTCGTCCTAAGTCCCATGCTCACAACTTCCAACTAACACCTCTGCACCTATTTCGAAGCTCTCGAATCATGCAAAATGCCCTCGCTAGACTACGGGGAATCATTAGCCTTCAGGAACTCTTCTTTTCGAGATTTTCCACGTACCATATCAGAAACATCAACATGGTAATCGCCATCAGGAATGCATCAAACACGTATAGATATACCTCGTGCTGAGGAAGCAAAAATACTGCGCTAACGGTTGCCACAGCGAGTGACGGACTGTGGCGAGATAGCTGAAAGTCGAAAGTTTGCGACCTATCAGGTTCTTCTAGAGTGCCATAGGTTGCCATGCAGTCGCTGAGCAGTGTGGTTTAAGCCAAAGGCTAGCGGCTGGAGATAGTTGCTATACTTACGAAGAAAATGAAAGGTGCAGTGCCCTGAGTTTAAGTCTATCATTCTGTCCAGGCTCGCTTCATCATTTCGTTTTGGAATTGTAATTACTGGCAGGCTGTGCCTCGTGTTTCTCATATTGTGGGATCGGAATTCCCGCAGAGATGCCGACGAGGTTTGCGGCCTATGTTTTGCTTGGACGTAGACTTGGCCATGGAATAGATCCAATTCAGGTGCAATAGTGGTTCAACCAGTTGGATTTATCTCGCAGTGAGCCGTGTTTTCGACCAAACCTCTTTAGGCTATAACTGCTGAAGCGGTCTTAAGGGTTCCCGCAGTAGTGAAATAGATTCTAACTATTGGAACCGAGATACCTCACCCAGGTAGAATAATATCGCTTCTCAATCACAGGGGCTAACTGGTCCCTTTGGATTTCAATACCGTAAACGTAAATACCCGGCCCCAATTGCGACTGCAATGCGTTAGACGTACTTGGAGCAACTTGGGAGACTATGCACATAAAGTCGACCATACAGTTTCCACTGAACAAGGCCCTGTGGCAACGCAACTAAATCAAAATTTGCTTGAGGCTCCTGGATACAATGTCTTCTGGCGTTTAATCACTGCAGGGTGCAGAACAGCACCAGGTTTAAGCTTGCGGAAGTCCAAATCCACATGTTCCTTGATGTCAGGGAACGGGCCGACAGGGGTAATGGCGAGCGGGTTGATTTTGTAATGGCTCTTGGTGTACTATCGCAATGGTCAGTGTCTCGTCCGACAGAAATTAGCTAAACTCACATTCTCCTTGATATGCCTAAAATCGGTTGTCTCTCGGAATCCTCTAACATTCCAGTAAAGGTTCTTCAGCCACTCATGAATAACAGGATAGTCACCGCGTATGGTTCCGAGGTTGCACTTGAAATGCTGGACGTACACGACGTCGAACCGAATGATTGTCGCATACGCCCTGATATCGATTTCGGTCAGCTCCTTGCCAAGAATGTATGGCCCTCCATGCTGATATATCAGCTCCTCCAAGTAGTTCAGAGCCGCGAAAACTGTGGGAAGGTTCCCTTCATATGCCTCCTGGGTAGTCGCGAAGCCGGCCTTGTAGACGCCCGAATTGAGATCTCGTTGCATCCAAACGCTGATCTCATCGATTTTGGTTCTCAGATGCTCTGGATAGAGGTCCAGCTCACGGCCGGGACTGTCATCAGGAAGAATCGTGCTGAAGGCTGTCGGAAGCCAACGCAAAATCTCAGCGCTTTCGTTGTTCACGATCTTCCCCGCTTGTTTATCCCAGAGTAGAGGAACGCTGTATCTGCCTTTATAGTCCGGATCGTCTTTGAAATAGATCTCATGCATGAATTTCGACTTGAACAGATGATCCTCTGTTGCCCCCTCATAAAGATCATCCGGCGCAGAAGGAAATTGCCACCCGGGCCAGCCTTTGTCGTCTCCTTTCGGATACGGCTTAACAATGGAGATATCAATAAGAGACTCAAGTCCTTTGAGATGGCGAACCAAGTTGGCGCGATGAGCAAATGGACAGAATAGCCCAATGTACAGGTGATATCGCCCGGCCTCTGGTGGAAATTGGCTGTCATTGGCGATAACCCCGTGCCAGGAGTCATTTGGGCCGTCGTGGATTGGCATGATCGAGTTGTGTAAGGAATCTGACGGTTATATTAGAAATTTGTCAACGAGTGTTGATGACTCTTATCGCGTTGCGTGAGTGTATCTTTACTGATGGTCGACAAGAATGAGGGAGGGGCAAGCATTCGTAATAACCCCGCTCGGAAATGCGGAAGTGCGGAAATACGGACAGGCCGCGATCACGTCAACGGTCACACTAGAGGTACATGTGTGGCGCGCTCGAGAGGATTATTGGTAGTTAAGCTCTAGAAACAATCCGTTGTTATCCAGTACAAGATATACGTAACGCTATGTATCAAGCTCGACGTGTTCGACCCTGTCACACGTAGTTGAAGGGGCACTACTTGTCTGTGAACATACCTGCTCCTCTGCATGGCCTGAAGTGTCTTGCTGTGTACGAAGCTAGTAATCAAAGAAGCGATGGTTTGTAAGTTACTATTTCCCAAATCGTCTCGTTCTTTATACTAGACTGCATCTGGTGTTTTTTCCACTATACGTTGATCTTCCGAGCTGGACAGAAGCTTGAAATCACATGAGAAGTGACCAAAATACTGGTAATAAGAACACCACGATTTCAACAGGTATTCGGCATAAAATTAAAGCGGTTAGAGAGCAGAATTAAATAAAAGACGGGCCGCAGAGCTATACCTCAAGGACTTGGAACTACAAGCTAGACCGCCGTTATCGTCTGAATTGACTCTCCATGTTTAATTTGTGGTAACACAATTAATACATCAAAATGAGTGCTTTAGAGCCTCGATGGCACGACACCACGGCAGGCACGTAACATAATTATCAACCGTTGTCAGTCACCTGATTCCCTTATTTATTCTGGGTCACTAACGACACATGGTGCTTCATGTAGAATTTATGCTGCATCTCTCTTCATGCAAGGAAAATTGTCTCCCTCTTCTTCACTGCTTCGGTCCACCGCATCTCAGGCATTATCGCGACACCGAGTCTATATGCGATCCCACTCTTTCTTCGAAAAATGAGGAGGTTGCACAGCTGACTTGTCTCTGTCTCTACTAATCGGAACCTACCCCAGGGCTCTTCCTTTTCAGACACCTGGATCGAACGGGCAATTAACATCATCTCGAATTTTATCGGTCGAAAGTCGAGGGTTGTAGAGTTGCGGAGAACAGAGAGCCCTGGTTCATCAGACCCTGACTCATCAAAACAATATATCGTGTTTTGTACTGAGAAAGTAGCCGTCTCCGTCTCGATTTGAAGAAGGTGTGGAATTTCATCCTTGGCAACGGATTGTCCTAGCTCTGCTCCATTACCAAGATATTGACGGATATCCGAACCAGTCGTCCGCTCTAAAAGAAGCTTATCGCACGGCCATTTCCATTGACACAGAACTTGGATGCTCCGAAAGGGGGGTGGATCTGGATAATTGCGAGTGTGGTGAGCCGTTGACGTCACAGACATTGAACTAACAGGAGCTTCCCAGCTGAGCCAGGACCAACTAGGAAACAGCAGTGACGACGGGTGCTTTGACATGCGCCTTTGCCCTTGTTGTCGAGATACCCATAGCAGAGCTTTTGCGAAATGCACAACTGGCAATCCCCAGATAAAGCCGCCTGGGAAGATAGGTTCTAGCACTGAGATGACGCCTAAGAAGCCTCTGTAGCCGTCTTCGGGAAAGGTGAGCTTTCGTGAATTGTAATGGCGTACGTATTTGAAGTACTGCTCGAGGTCTGGCTGCCGTTGGACTTTTGAGTTTCCCCATGGTGCCATATACAGAGTCGAGTTATTGGAACTTCCATTGACATCGTAGTTCGACGTAGGAACATTTCCCGTCAACCCTGTCGCTTCATGCCATGTCGCGCAGTTGCATTCCCATACAGCAACCTGATACTGGAAGAAGATTTTTCGTCCGGAGAAGAACAGTTCCTGAAAGGTCCAGCCTCTGTCGTACTATATTATCAAATAGGTTATTAGCTTCAACGTTTAGATCCCAGATCTTTTTCTCGGCCTCTGAGGGCTTCCAAGAGCTATACTTACCCACATAGTTGAGTGAGGCTGTAGAGACTCCATGTAGTCATGGTCGAAATTCGGCGAGATCTGGCGAGGTTCCGTGACACCTTTAATGCCGCGCAATCCATGGTCGGCATCCCAGCCATTAGCTGCGATAATTGTGACATATGCGTTGGCGTAAATGGCACCCATTTTTCTGATTTGATCTTGCTTAGATTGTGCGTCATCCTGGCAGATGCAGAACTGATCGACCCAGATATATCGCTCAGAGAGTAGCCGCACGAGTCCCATGGCGTGCCGGATCGTCTTATAGATGTCGAGGCTAGCTGCATCGTCCCTGCGCAACCTGATCATCGGTACTTAGCTCTGAGTTATGTCTGGGGCCAAGTTCCTTCCTCCCAGACAACCACGAAGAATATCGAAAGAATGCAGCGACCGGGTTCGCTGTCTGCACTGAACGACGAGGTTGTAATACCCAAGCCATTCTGGACGCCCAGTCAACCCTGGCGGAGGGTCACACTCGGCGCCATGCTCAGAGCTGCAGGTGTTGACCCAGTGCCGTACATCGGCGATGCTTATCCAGTTGGGGTGTAGCTTGATAACGGCTTTTTCTGTAGCTTCGGAATAGTCTGGACAATCATCGGGTGGAGCATTGTCTTTGAGGCCTCTCCGTCGAAAAGATCGCCATTTCTTCTTCATTCCAATTGGCAGTGACAAGCTTTCGAGTTTGGTCATAATCTTGGTTTGAACGATTCAATATGTGAATGGACATAGTTATCGAGGCCAGAACAGAGGTTGAATGTCTAAGACACCTTGATAAGTCCTTGGGACAAGCAACTAGAGACCAAGAGGAAGGCTTTTGTTGAATCAAAAGACGACGGGCTAGCGGCTCTTATACCCGAACAAACCCGCAGCCTAATTCAATCGTAATATCCCAGTTATTGCTAAAGCCGTGATCACTAAACCCCAAATCTATTGTAATTTCGTCTTACATTCTAGCTACGGCTGGGTTTTCCGGCAAAGTCGATATCTGGGCGAAAGTTCAGCTTCTGATCGCTTTCCAGGTACACAGATATTCCAGATGACGAGACCTGTAATAAGCTTTGTTATAGACAGGAGCGGGAGGAAATATAGCCAGCTTCTCGCAGCAATTATCGTATTCGAGCCTGTATCATCTTCATAGATACGTGAAGGTCTCTTGAAAATCGTCGTTAAGCTCCCACAAGGTAGTCGGGGAGTGGAGGTGAGTAGTGGGTCGAAAATGGTATCCGTAGAGGTCTTGCTGAAATAAGGATAGAAGAACGGTAAGAGTGAGTCCATGAGTAGGCAACAAGGCAACAGCTGATCATTTTAGAGCTGTAGGGTAAGAGACAAAGCAACATGTGGAGTAGCACGCATGTTCCGCCGTCTCTCCGTGTGAACACGAGGATAGTTTCTGGCTCGCTTTCCTAATTCGATTTACCGGTAGTAGTCACTTTGTGGTCCAAAGTCACCGGATAGATGAGTAACAGTAATTAAATGGCATCAACCAAGTCAGGTAGACTTCCAGCCCACAAAAGGATCGAATGCGGTGGAGACTTTACACGAACATGACATCCCTGCTATCGGTCCGGTGACCTTCTAGAGGATGCATGTACTCGGAGTTTGGGCTACTCTCATGAGCCACACAATGCAGCATAAGTCCGTTGCTGTTATCACCGCTACCACTGGTCTAAGGGACCATACCTACGCGCTGGGATGATGCTCGTCCAAGGGAGAAGTACGTGGTAGGAAGATAGAAAGATAAGGGTCGCGCGACCTTTCAAATTATTACGAGACTTGAAAGTCAGACGGGATATACCAGAGGGTACTCTGTGAAGACGGACTGTGGATGGGTAGCCTACTGTGAACCGGGCCATTATTCATCACAGCCCGAGTACCTTTGACATGGGTTGGGGTAGAATAGACGCAGTTGATGCACCTGTAATACTTCTGGGTTAGAAACTCACAAGTTCTTAGACTTTGAATCCCGGGGAAGGCGCGGAGCTGAGGCACAGCACGTGGCAAACTCGCCATCCCGACAAGTCGGGTATCCCACATCAAGCCCCAAGCAGACCCATTCTAGGCCAGGGAACGGGCGCCAGATAAAGCGAGGCTTTCCAAATCAAGGCAAGGCTCATACGACAGCTCAGATAGATCGGATGTTTGTCCTGCGATCCCTCACCAATGTGCTCCAGGGTGGCAAAAGACATGGTTACGCCGCACAGCGATATCGCAGACCTGCTCAGGGAGCCCTGGAATTATCCGGTGGTTAGCGTGGAAGCTAGGGACCCTTGGAAAGCGATGCATCACGTCAGATTGTATCTGAAAAAGCTCGGTACAGAGCACGAATCTAGTGGGAGGCGGTTTCCTTCTAACTTTACTAGTTAGATCTCGAAAGGCTTGAGCAGAGGATTGTTCAAGCAACTCAACAGTGACCAGGTCGTTACAGCATCAATCTCAGTTGTTCATCGCTGGAAAAGGATTGCGAGGCGACACAATGGCGAAGAGGTAGTGATTCGTGATCGAATCAAGCGGAGATCAAGACGGCGGCAACGAAGAAAAAAAAGCCGAGTCCAACGAGGAATAGACCACCGACGAGACCGAGCTCAGGGCTAAGAAAATCGCCACGTACGCGGATTAATTGGAAGTGTTAACTTATCGTCGCATTAAGAAAGGTGCAATTTTATATGGGGATCACGCAAGACAGTTCGGGAGCTTCACGACACTACAAAAAATGGGGCTGCTAGAGAAATGCCCGCTGACGGGGATCGACCCTAATCGGCTAGGAGATTCAAGTGTGGGATAACGTGTGGGATAATGGGGTGAGACCGTAAGGGACAGCCAACTATGTAGAACTAGTTGACTGACGCAATTACTGGGGACAATGGACGCATTCGTTGCCTCCATTCGCATAAAGCACCCGGGCTGTCTGCAATTGAACCAACGATAGGCAGCTCTTTTCCATTTGCCAAGCCGAGTCTCAACAGCCACGACCTCATTCGTGTCGCAGACCTTCAATTACAATGGCAACCACCAAAGACGCCGACAGAGCGCAAGACTCTGACGTCCACAGCCTGGATGCCACCGCCACGCCGGACAGACCGCACGAAGTTATCGTCACCAAGGCCGTCACCTCGTGGAAGGGCTACATCTGGGACACCTGGGAGCTTCCCAAAGAGCAGCGCTGGCTGCTCTTCAAAGTAGACGCCTTCGTGCTCACTTTTGCCTCAATTGGTTACTTCCTCAAGAACATCGACCAGACTAATGTCAACAATGCCTTCCTCAGCGGCATGAAGGAGGATCTTGGCATGCTCGGTAACGAACTTGTGACAAGTATGTGACCCGGACTTTGCAATTGATCTGTTTCCATCTTTTGAGCACGCTTCTAACCTGAAACAGGCACTTCTATCTGGACCGTGGGCTACGTCATTGGACAGATCCCTTGTAATCTGCTGCTTACCCGAGCCTCGCCGCGATGGGTCATCCCCTCTCTCGAAGTGGGATGGGGAATCGCCACTATCTGTACCTCTTCTGTGAAATCATACAAGGCTCTCTACGCGCTGCGATTCCTCGTGGGATTGTTTGAGTAAGTGATTTCTTTTTGGCTTGCAGAATGCCATAATCTCGCGTCAGTCACTGACATAGGCCACAGATCAGGCTTTTACCCTGGCATTCACTATATGCTGGGATCATGGTACACCCCTAGAGAAATTGGCAAGCGGGCCATGGTTTTCTGGCTGGCCGGCTCAATCGGTACCATGTTTAGCGGTTTCCTGCAGGCGGCTGCATACACGAATCTTCACGGTGTTCATGGCAAAGCCGGATGTAAGTCACTCCTAGAGACTTCACACGGGATCTAGGACATAACAGCTGACACGTTCTCGCAGGGCGGTGGCTGTTCATCATCGACGGCATCATCACATTACCACTCGCACTAGCAGGCTACATCTTCTTCCCCAATCTGCCCCAAGACGGCAAGAAGACATGGTGGACAACCGAAAGGGAGCACGAAATCGCAGTCGGGAGAATGCGCGCCGTCGGACGTGCCGGCAAGCAGCCCTGGACAAGGGCCAAGGTGCAACGGATTCTGCTCAGCTGGCACACTTACCTCCTTCGTACGTCTCGTCCAGCAATTTCCGAGTTTCGAGCTAATCATCAAGCGCAGCGTTGCTGTACGTCGTCTGGAACAATGGATGGCCTCAGGCCGGTATGGGTTACTGGCTGAAGAGCTTCAACGTCGATCCTGCTCCCGTTCCCGGAAAGTCCTTCTCTATCGCGGATATCAACAACTGTAAGCTCCACCAAGAACCCTAGCTTCACAATGCTCTAGTGGCTAATGCTTTACTATAGTACCAATCCCGACGACGGGTATTTTCGTCGCCGTGGCCTTGGTTTGGGCCTGGGTTTCTGATGGTCCTATGCGTGGCCGTCGCTGGCCATTTATGTACGCCGGTTCAATCATCACAGTAAGCTCACAATGATTTATGCTCCCTAGTGGGTCGATGCAGTCACTAACGAGGCTCTGAATAGCTCATCTTTGTGGTTCTCCTGCGCCAAATGCCTCTCTACTCCAACATTGGTGGCCGTAAGATTGTCTACTGGCTTAGCCAAATTGGTGTATGTTCCACTTCCCAGAATAATCTGATTACGCTTACTTATTTGACTTCTAGCTTGGTGCTGGTCCTCTCATCCTGAGTTGGATTAACGAGATTTGTTCCGATGACACAGAAAAGCGAGCTCTGCTTGTCGGGATGGCGAATGACTTTGCTTATGTCGTTCAGGCAGTTGTAAGTATTGAAGCCCTACAACAAGAAGGCGCACGCTAATAGGATGGATGTTCAGGCGCCCAACTTCGTGTGGAAGACCAGTGAATTTCCTTCCGCTCAGAAGGGTTACCTTTGGTCAATCGTCCTCCAAATCCTGATCAGTAAGCATGTCTACACAGCTCTAGACGTCTCATGAACTAACCACTTGCCTAGTTGTCGTAACCGCTACTATTCAGTTGCTCCTGTGGCGAGATGAGAAAAGAGCCGCCAAAGCCGATGTTGAATCCGTCTCAGCTTCACCGGGTAGTTCCGACCTGGAGGGAGACGATGTGGACGGAAAGCCCGAGCACACTAGCTAGGTCAAGACTGTT
This sequence comes from Neonectria neomacrospora, assembly GCA_013756995.1. Taxonomy (NCBI): domain Eukaryota; kingdom Fungi; phylum Ascomycota; class Sordariomycetes; order Hypocreales; family Nectriaceae; genus Neonectria; species Neonectria neomacrospora. The sequence continues at coordinate 23,867 of JABSTB010000108.1, forward strand.
AGCTTGGACTGAGTCTTGGAATCAACAATCGGTTTCCACAGAGACGAAAACGGAGATAATTATCGGTGGATAGAGTGTGCGCGATCCAATTTGAAGCCCAATTTGTAAATATACAGAATATAATTACAACGTGCAACCGCATACACAGAAGTCTAAACCCGCTTGCAAATCATGAATAGTTCAAAACAGTTCAGATCTATGGCACAATGATGTTGTTGCCCTATTCAAGACTGAGCAGCCAGATACACCCAGGATTGGCAGAAATACTTCTAGTATTTATACTAAATAGTAATGTACTGAATTCTAAGTGATATCAGTTAGTATTGTTTTTATGACCCCAGTTTGGGCACTATGAGGCTCTCTTGCATATTCAAGACAACGTCAGCTCACCGTGGCTCACCCCATCCACCCTAATCTCCACATCTTTTCACCAGAGCACGAGGCGGCAACAAGGGGAAATGGGGCGAGGAAACGTGCCTAAACCCATAGTTCTCCTAGTAGCGTTCTTAGCACCTGGAGGCCCAAAAGTGGTCCCCCAACTGGGGTATAGAACTAGGACATCTCAATTGATCACGGCCTATCCTTAGACTATCCTTTGGGCATGTTCCCGCTAATCCTCTTTGTGTCGCTGAGTTGACCAGCAATATGGGCACTTGTTACTCTGTCACTACTACTTGAGATATCTTTGAGGAAGCTCATACAAATATGCCCACATTTTGAGTCTGTACGAGCGTATCTCTTGGTCCTCATGCGTAATCTGTCCACCAAATCCTCTCCAGCCAGTCCACGCTGAAATCAGGGCCTGACATGTGAAGAGAGCTGTCGCATCTCCTCCTCTATCGTCTCATCAGAAGGGAAGTTGATCTGACTATCCGCGCTTGTCCGTACCACGCCGGATAACCAACACCTCTGTGCCAGCCAGTTGTGGAGGCCCTTTGAGAAACAAGCACGGATCAATAAATCCTGCCAGTCAGCCCCATTATCCGACCAGATGACCTTCATAGCAGATGCAATCGAGGCGACATCTGGATCTTCAGAGATGATAGAGGACAATTCTGACAGGATAAACTGACGATCAGCCAAGAGACTGGGGGGTGGCTGAACGCATTCGATTGCGGAAGCATTCGGTAGTCTCTGCTCCACCTCCATCGGATCTATCGCCAAAAGCCTAGGGAACCGCAAGGCGAGTTGTATCGGGCGGTATCGGGCAAACATCCAATCGATGATCCTTAAACCGGCCATGAGAGAGGGATCCACAATGATTATAGTGTGATAAAAACTTACCCAGTAATGTTGTACTCGCTGTCGACGATGATCTTGTGTGGAGCCAAGTTCCCGTGTTCAATAGCAAAAAACGGCTCCTGAAGTGCTTCATGAATAGCATACGGCATCAAGGCACGCTGCACTAGGCAAGAACGAATGTCTACCTCCGGTAGGCATCCAGCAGTTACACGATCCATTTTGCCAGCGATGATATCACCTAGATATTTTCCAGTGGATACTCCTGGGCCTACCAGAACGTGAGCTACGTACTGAAAGGGACTTAGGTTTAGGCGGGACTAACGTGATTCTCTTGTGAGCTCGGTCAACTCGAGCTGGATCTGAAGCAGCTGTCGGAGGACCTTGTGTCTCACTTGGGGGTCTGCCGGGATGGACGACGACCAGTCCAAGGCGGTGCCAGGAATCCAGCTCACAACTAGGTATGGGTGGCCGATCGTGTTCTCGTAGCTGTGATTGCCACCGATCAACTTGGGCAACCACCGAAAGCCAGATTTCTGTAAAATTCCAAGGAAGGCCATCTCGTCCTTTACAATGGAGCTGATAGAAGCTGGTTCGAGGCTGCTTGTCGGAGGCATGAATATACGAATCGCCCAGGCCGTTGTGTCAGGGAACTGGACCGCATAAATCCAGCACTGTCCGTCCCGGATAGGCGCGTCTTCTGTCCCAAAGCGGAACTGGGCGGAGGCTCCGTCGCTTCGTAGCGCCGAAGCTATTGCGAGCAAATGAGCTAGGGAGATGGGATGTTCTGGAGTCATCGTTGGCGTTGTTTTGCGTGGTTGGGAGGGAACCACGAGGACTCGGGGAGGGGTACGTCCGTAATGAGGGTTAACATCCATGAGGGGCCAAATCTAGGCCCCCGCTCAGGCTGACCACCTTCAGCTCAGGCTGACCACCTTCAGCTCAGGCTGGCTCATCATCGGCTCAGGCCGGCTCAGGCTAAAGCCGCAAATGCTCAGTTCCAGGGGTGGAAGGGGGAAGTCTGGATGTTGGTTTTGAGGTCGTGTGTCAGCTTTCATCTTAGTATTTGCCAACACTAAACTGATTAGCATTGGTTTCCAACCCGAGACACACTCAGATAGACAAGACTGAATAAGTCAGAGGAGTGCTATATTCCCCGCCACTCCTTTTAAAGGTGTAGGCCTTGGATTATGTAGACATTCAAGCTCCGAGACTGGCTCACTTTGGCTTCTGCACGTAACCATTGAGGTTTGCAGTACCACCCACTTCAGGCCTCGGCTTAGAGGTGAATCAAAGTGTTTCTGAGGCTCTTCTGCAACTCAGATACAAGGGAAGTTCGCCTTTCACGTGCAAAATACAATAATACGGGGTCGATCCTACAGTGCATTACAATTCGAGTAGTAGCCATTCGTATGCGCTTCCAGACTGATGTCAAGGATAGATCTGCGCACCCACCGCAATCACCTTTCTTTCGAAGATTCGATGCTTAAATTAATCTAATCGATCGTGAGTGGAATGCTAGTCACAGCGGGGGCTTGTTGTACCGGAAATGTCCTCTCAGATTAATCAAACGGAAGTCTCTAGCATAGTGAGATTGGCGCAAGAAAGTTAATTTCATGCCTGAAACAAGGCTTGCGTGATGAACCGCAGAAGCATTTGGATGAGCCCGATGTGAATTCTATCGAAGCGGTGTATAGTGGACTGGAATCACGGTTTCTTAGTGTTCAAATTGTGAATCACAATGATGCAAGTTTGCATATATAGGCACCCGTTTCACCTTCTCGGTATCTCGTCAACCAGCTCGGTGTAAAGCATCTCAACGCTCAACTCAACGATCAACACCAAGGGTCACCGAGAAACCCACATCTTGAACCATCGACACCTTGATCTCTACATCGCCCACAAATACCGCAGCAATGTGCACAAACAGATACCGCAGGGACGTCTGCCCACAGTGCCAGAGGGTTAAGCTCAATTTCCTTGGGTTCCTCAAGTGCTCTGTTGCAGAGGAAGCAGGTATACTGAGCTGTGAGCCCGTCACTGGCGACGAGAAAACAATCTTGGTCATTTGCGATCCATGCATCGAAGCTGGCCCACAGGAAGAAAAACTTACCAATGGCGTTTAGACAACACTGAAGATGCCGTACAGGGTGGAATACTAGGTCGCGATTTTTAGGTCGTCACTAGAGTTTACACGAGGTCCACATGAATCGCGAGTTCTGGCTGGTTGAGAGAGCGAGGTTGAAGACAAGCTGAGAGACAAACAAGGTGCAGTAATTCGTCATCGTAGGCCTAGTTCTTCACAGAGAAGAAACAGAAAATATGAGTTGAATTTCTCTTACTTCACTGTCCTTTATCTCTCGTTAAAACTACTTATGATGTCTTGAAGTTCTGATTCGTAACCCAGGCGGCAACTATCAAGCAACATTCAGACACCCGCACGTTTATTCTTACTTGGCGCTCCGCCATGTTTTGGAAGCTAACTATTTGACCATGATAGTACTGACAGCAGTGAACGCCATTTAACTCCAAACTCCATACTGCGAGTTTATGGTGATCTTAATCTCATATGTATCTTTTCACGCCTTGAGTTTTGAACTTGGGGCATTTTGGGTTTATGTACCGTATGTACTCCGAAGTTCAGCTTTAAAAGCTGTAGCGCAGACCTTAGCTCTTTTTGTTAGTATCTCGTGGGGGGAAACTAGCCAGGATGGAGCACAAGTATGCTGACATTTGGCGCATGATCCTTCCGGGCTGTGATGCGGTGAGGGCTGTGACTTTTCAGTGAAGGGGGGAGATGTTATAATTTCTGGGCAGCTTTAACAGTGCAGGTGAAGGACCCCTCGAATGAATTGCCTCATTGGAAATTAAGTGTAGCCTTAATTCTGCCTCGCCACGATGCTAAAACATCATGACCAGGGGTTCGGCTTATTTCTAGCACCTGCGCCACATCCTACCCCGTTTCACTGGATGTTATCAGGCAACAAGGCCCGGTTCACGGTCAGCGTGAATTGCTATTTGCGTAGTCCCAGTCTCTTATATGTCTGTGATTGCCGCGCCTCGGCCCATCGCCAGCTCTCCGTCGCTGTACATCACCACGCATACTTCATAACCATGGAATCAGCGACAAGTCCGCAAAACGCACCGACTCGAGGGCCCCAGCGTCTGGCGGTTGAAAATGGCAACCTCTGCTCCTTCTGCCATGAGAGCCTCAGCCACGCGCCGGCCGACCCAGGCAGTCACGTCCGAAAACTTCCCGACCTTCTCGAAGCCGCCGAGTCTTGTGGCTACTGCGCCTTGTGGGTGCGCTCTCTCGAGGCGTCGGCGCACGCCCTCGTCGAAGATGGCCAAGACGTCGCGATGATGTCGCATCCGCTCCTGCAGGGAGTCTTTGAGCCGAGCGAGGTGGAGCTGCAGTATGTCGACGTACACGACTGGATGGGAGGAGGAATTGAGCAGCGCATCGCTTGGCCGCGTATGGGAACCATCTGGGCTACTCTCGATCTCGTGCCCGCCAGTGGTAAGTGATCAGGCTTGTCTCAAACGTGGCATTGGACTAAACGTCATGTGAATTGAAGACTCGTCATTGATCAATATGGCGCCGTTGATGGGCTCAGATCAATCCGAGACTGTTTGGAACGGTATCAAGTGGTGGCTTTCCGAGTGTGCCTCGGAACACGAGGAATGTCGCGGTCAAAGAGACACGTCGTGGAAGCCTACCCGGCTGTTGCATCTAGGCACGCCGTCGGAGCCGATGGAAATCCAGCTCGTCGATGGGAAATCCGCTCCCGATAATACAGAGTACTTGACCTTGAGCCACTGCTGGGGCGACATTGTTCCTCTACGACTGACGACGGACACGTTTGAGACATTCCAGTCTTCGATTCCCACCGACAGCCTTCCCAAAACTTTTCTTGACGCTTGCGAAGCGACAAGAAGACTGGGCTACGAGTATCTCTGGATCGACTCCCTGTGCATCGTCCAGGATGACCGTGCAGACTGGGCGTTCGAGACGGGCCGCATGTCATCAGTATTCGGCAACTCCTTTCTCACCATCGCAGCCACGGCCGCAGAAGACGCCAGCCAAGGCCTCTTCTGCCCGCCCGACCAGCGCGACCCAGAGTCTTGGCTCCCCGCTCGCATCCGCCGCGGCTGGGGCGCTCAGTTCGCCGGCGACTTCTACGTCTGCGACTACCGCAACTGGTGGATGAAGCTGGACAACTCGCCGCTGAACCGCCGCGGCTGGGTGTTCCAGGAGCGCATGCTTGCGCCGCGGGTGCTGCATCTCGGCCTCGAGCAGGTGGCGTTTGAATGTCCAGCCACGTCCGCGTGCGAGCGGCTTCCGTTTGGCAACCTCGGTCGCATCCACGGCCAGATGGGAGGGCCGGGGAGTAACGTCAAGCGCTTCATCTCGGAGGGGGGCGAGAATCAGAGGAGGATGGGTGTGGATGACATTCTTCGTCAGTGGAACGACATTGTGCGGAATTACTCGCCCGGCCAGTTTTCCGTCGAGACGGACAAGATGGTTGCTCTTACTGGCGTCGTAGATTCGTTTACGAGCTTGTTCCGTCGGCATCTGAGAGAGACGCCAGAGGAAACACAAAAAGAGGGCGCCCAAGATGGTACTTCAGATGCGCCGAAGGAGGAAACAAAGAATTCCGAAGAGTCAGGCAAAGCTGAGGAAGAAACCCTCTTTGTCGGTGGACTCTGGAGACCGCAAATGGAGATGCAACTCGCCTGGCGAGCAACATCCAAAGTCCAAAGCCAGCAGCTAAGCGGAAACGCACCGCCTGGATTTGGACGACGGCCACAGACCTACGTGGCACCGAGTTGGTCTTGGTGCTCTCTCAACGACGCCCTCGTCGAGCCACAGCAAGCGACCCCAGGCGACCTGCTTCTCACAAAAGTCCTCGAGGTGAAGATAAATCCCACGTCTGGGCTCGGCGAAACCCATGAGGACAGCGGCCTCAAATACTGCTGCGGGCCTTCATCCTTTATCCGCCTGCGGTGCTCGCAGCTTCCCCTTGCTGGATTCGACCGCATCAGCACGCTGGTCTTCCCCGACTTCGAAAAAATGGAGGCACACAAGCAAGTTGAGAGTAAGAACTACTGGGACGTTTCGTATGAGGATGAGGCCCTCAAGGCGGAGATGCCGTGCATCGTGCCGGTCTTTGTCGACATGACGCGAGTCAGGAGGGCTGTCCACGGCATCATTGTCGATCAACGCAGTGTGGAAGGCAGCGATGAGAGATACTATGTGCGCCTCGGAGCGTTTGTTCTGGAAGAGGCAGATGCTATCAAGGATATGTGGGATTCGTTGGAGAAGTTTGACCAGTTCAATCCGGGGACGACGACGGGGGCTCGTCTATGCGATGGGATGCATAGGCCTGCGGAGAATGGTTATGACTACGAGAAGCAGGATGGGGTGTTGCAGCGAGTCATTTGTATTCGGTAAAGGAGCTCACAAAATCTGGTTTGTGTGAGATTGTTATACTCTAGACCGTCTGGTACTTGATCCGATAACGAATCTACGAATTCTTGATTAGTGTAAACCGCCTGTATTCTCGAACTCGAAGCCGTCCTGTTGCCCCCAAGTATTGCCCAAGCGCACCACAAATCCTTCCATGCCTCGGCCGGAAACGATCAGCCTTCGATAACCACAAGCAAGCGCAATAATGAGCAACGCTAACAACAGAGTGGAAGTCGGTGAGGACTTCTAGCTATGCATGTACTCCCGGGAGAGAGTATAAAGTCTATGTGCTGGAAAAGAAATGCAAGTCTACTTCAGTCCTCACGAAGACGGCTAGGATTCTCGGCATCCGGCTGAACTTGCTCCTCGGACAGTCGCGGATTCCTCAGTGCCAGCGCGAACGCAATCATAGGGACGCACAGGCACATGCCGGCGATGCACAGCAGCTTCTGGACGTGCGCGTAGCTGTCGATGATGGCGTCCCGGATCTCGGTCCCGACTGGATACTGCGGCACGATGGAGAAGGGCGAGTCGTAGATAGCCTGCGCCAGGGTTTCGTTGGGTTGGAATGCGAGGTTGGACTGCAATGTGCCGTAAAGCGTCTGGGTCCAGATGGCTCCAGAAAGACATGTTCCAAATGCGCTCCCGACGTTGTAAAAAGACAAGTAGAGGCCGGTGAGGATGGCTACGTGTTCCCGCGAGGCCGAAGCCTGGATGGAAGCCTGGGTTGGATATGCGAAGAGGCCACCCGCTACGCCTAGTAAGACCTGTGCGCTGATGAGGCCCGACTTGGATGCTTCGGACGCACCCCCAGGGTACAGGATCAAGAGGCCAAAGGCCGCCATGAAGAGACAGGTGCCTCCGACAATGATGTACTTGAGGCGGCGGATCTTGAATATGACCAGGCCGATCAAGATGCCGCTGACAACGCCGAAGAAGGAGAAGAATGACAAGATGCGGGTCGCGCTCTCAACGGAGAAGTCGAAGGCGACGATGAGGACAGTGAACAGGTAGTTGCCTTGGGTGTACCACGCAAAGTTGAGCATGCTTCGGACGGCCAGAGCAGACCAGACGCCTCGATCTCGCAGAAGATGGAACGGGATCAGGGGATATCTCGCGCCGCGCTTTTCCCAGGCGACGAAGATAGGCACGAGGAGAAGGCCGAGGACCAGGGGGAGGACGATGTTCCAGTTGCCCCAGTGGCTCACCTTACCGCCTGCTACTGTTAACGGGGCTAGCACCAAGGAGAATGCTCCGATGAGGGTGACGAGGCCGACGATGTCCAGCTGGTGGAAGAGATCGGAGTTGAATCTCTTGGTGGATGAAGCAGAGGGATCGGATTTGCCTGCTCGGCGCTCGAAGGAGTAGAGACAGGTGAGCAGCGGCAACGAGGCGATGGGGTAGATGACGGCCCACATGCCGATGCCCCAGCGCCAGGTCGTGGCGGCGAGCACGGCGGAGGTGATGTTGCCGCTGATCCAGGTGTTCACGAGGAAGGGGATTGCGGGGATGTAGCTGAAGAAGACGCGGGCGCGCATCGACGAGAAGTCGGCAATCAGCACCTCCATCAGCAGCACGATGCACGTGTAGCCAGCTTGGTAAATGATGCTGCCGGTGCAAAATGCCTCAACCGACGTGGCGCTGGCCTCGATGGCGATGCCGGCCGTGTACAGCACCGTCGACACGGCGATGACCTCGAAGCGGCCCAGCACGTCGGCGACCTTGGCGGCCGTGGGCTGGACGGCCACGGCCACGACGCTGCGGAAGACGTTGATGGTGGACAGGTACGAGTGCAGCGAGAAGCTGGAGGTTGCGTAGGGCTGGTAGGCCGAGCGCACCTGGCTCTCGAGGCCGTACGCGTAGCCGACCAGAAAGATGCCCGTGAACAGCCAGATGCGGTCGGCGACGGTGAAGCGCGCTGAGACGGCCGCCATGCGCTCGACGCCCGAGAAGGGCTTCATGGTGAGGCCGTCGCCAGAGTCGCCGCTTTCCGAGGCGTGCGGCCGCTCACCATCGGATGCGCCGAGAAGAGGCGCTGTTTCGTTGTTGCTGCGGCGGTCCATACTCGCTCAATAATTACTCGGCCGCGATGCAAAAGCCAGGAACGCGGGTGTTGCAGGCCACGAGATGGGGTTGCACCCATCATCTGATATCAGGATTTGTCACGGCCCGTCGGGTCACGCGGCAAAAGCAACAAAACAACTCCCGCCAGGCAGCTAGCACGAGGCCTTGTGATGTAGGCCTAACTACAGTACGTACCCGGCTCAGGAGGATCAGATAAGATAATATCCAATAGCGGCGGTTGTAACCGAGACTACTGGGGACCATGTGGGCACTGCTGTCCAGGATCAAGCCTCGGCTGGAGCAGAACCAAGCCGCAATCGGAACGGGAATGACGCACTGCTACGGGCTCTGCAGCGTTCACCAGTGAACTAACATCGTTGATATAAACAAGGTTTTCGTATCTCTGGTTCCCATCTAATTTTATCCGGGTATCTTCACCGTCCGTCCCCTTCTAAAACGTTCAGCCATCTACTCCGTATGGCAGATTCTACTCCATACCCGAGACCTATCTGTATCCCCACTGCTCGGACATGACTGCTTGGCATCCCGGGGATACGCGGGTCCAGGTTGCAACGAGCACACAATAACCGAAGTCTATGAGGCCAGCTCCCTAGCCATCCGTTCCTCGCTAGGCGCCCACCCCAGCCTCGTCAGTCTGTCTACGTTCAGGATGAGATCCTCCATCTCAAACGCACCTCTTACAACATCAGTTCCTAGCGTACTCATAAATAACAGCTTAATAGCAACGTGCACACTCTAGTCGGCGACAAGCCTCAAAAGCCCAGAGAAAACGTCCAGGGCCTCCATTTCCTTGCGCTCGTAGAAAAGGACCGCGTCGATGATGCAGATGGATGTGATGATCTCGGGTAGCCACTCAACCAGTCTGAACAGCTCGTCCACAATTCCGACCTGCACGAGGTTGATGTTGATCCTATCTGCCTCGAAAGAGTACAGGTCGAAGGCGTGCTGCCTCGGAACCTGGTCGATCAGACTGATAAGCATCGCACGAACACCGACAGAGCTCTCGGATGGGTCGATGTGCAGTCCGCAAAGCCACAGCGCCGTGACGAAGCGGTCGTTGGATCGTAGCGAGGTCACCATCCAGGTACAAAAGACTGACAGCGGTGAAACCCCGGCAATTGTCTTTGGAAGCTTCCGGTCCTAGTGTACTAGTAATTTGGGCGACGAGGGTGATGTGATCTAGTTCCGGAAGAGATGATTGTTGACGATTTGTTCGGCCTGCACTCGATCTCGTGCTGGAAGTTCATCTCTTTTGCTGGCGATAAAATCCGCATCAGCAACGTCAACGTCGCCGCTGTTGAGGATCTGTTGCAGACTATTCTGGTCGATGTATCATTCCAAGGCTGACGGTGCCTGTGGAGGTGGTGGAAGCCACATGCTTTGGGGTCCTGGCGAGACACTGTGTGCGGTTTAGGCAGAAGCTCATACATCGTGGTGCCAAGTTTTTGGAAGCCGCTGCCGTCAAGCACATGTACTATGCCGCGCCAACTTTGCAAGTACGCGAGGAAGTCGAGAGTCAGGTCGTCATCGACTTTAAGACAGCCTTCTCATTCCAGGACAAGTCCAAGTACAATATGAAAAAGCCAGACCTGGAGGTCTTGATTGGAAACGGCAAATCGGACGACAAGTACGAGGACGAGGGGACTGAGTATTCCTGAAATGGCGATGGCTGTGCACGCGAGAAAAATGTGCACGATGACACATACATCGACGACATGCAGCGATCCGAGTACATCGCAAAAGTCCTATCTAGAACCCCTGTTGAAGATGCTCCATCTTCTTTTGTTATCCCTCGGCCGTTGAAGGAGCTGCAAAGCGATCCCGATAACTCACTCATCGTCTCAGATGATGATTTGGTCATTATGTCGTATCGCGTTTTTGGGTTTATTCTCCGGAGTCGCAAATGGGGCAAGTCAATTTTATCTGCTCGTTTTGTGGCTATGTACTAACTACGTCTCACTCTCAAGTCCAGCTAGATCTCACCTATCTTTCAGATGTCCAGCCAGGCGAACCGACTAGCGTGAGAACAGAAGGAGGGGAAGAGCAGGAAAATATTGAAAACGGAAAGGATGAGTCCGTCACGGCCTTTGATCGTCCTATTCTCGACGATGGACACCGGCCGGTGATTGTGTATCTGGTTTCCCGGCACTTCCGCAACAAAGAGTCGGAAGGTAGCTGAAGCGAACAGGTCGACACTTTCATAGGAAAAGGTATGTTTAACTTAACTTTAATCTTCAGTGAGTGCATGGTACGCAACGCCTACCTGGAGTTTAACAAGTACATGAACAACATATACGGATTTAGGACCGCCCGTCGCGCCAAAGAGAACAAGCTGCGTGCGTTTTACGTCGATAAGAGCAATCACGTTGTTGAAATGGGTGGTGGTAGTGGTGGAAGTGGGTTTGACAGGAAGGCAGCTTTTGCTCGCGCGTCACAGCCTCAGCAACCAGGTGCCGTCCAACCGCATGGAGGATTTCAGCAGCCACAGAACTTCTAACAAGCACAGAACTTACATCAACCTGAGAGCTTGCAGCAGTCACAAGGCTTTCAACAGCAGTCACAGAGCTATTCGAACATTCTAGCACCTGAGGCATGTTGTGGTGATCCTTCACAGATGGAAGTGCAAGAACACCAGCTTTCTAGCAGCCAGCTTGGAAACCCTAGCTCCAACGCTGGCCATTCTCCATTCCAGAGATCCCAGCCTGGACTTGGAGAAGGAGATACTCGGGCCCCACAGCGAATTTCGCGCAGTCCTACCTGGTTCAATCAAGGCATCAGTGATATGTACTCAGCTTCTGGACAGCAAGGAACTGGACAATTACCACCAGGCAGTCATCTAGTGGCCGGAGGAGGTGGGTTTGGGACGGGGCATCAACCAGGGAATCAAGGACTGCCTGGAACACAGTGACTTTCTGGAATGATTGCTATTCTTTATGTATCTAGTCTTTTATTCTGTAAATGAGACTCCAGTCTAACTAAATTGATAGCTGATGGTCGGGTCCATCCTTATCTGAACACCTCGACATCACTAAGCACTCCATACTTCTATACCGTGAGCAGAAACTTTTTTACTCTGTCAACATCAAACGGGTCGGATCCTGGTACCCCCTGCGTTGCTTTGAGAAGGTCACACTCGTTCAGTAAATCTTCCATCTTGAACACCCCAACGCCGACCAACCATTTCCAAAATTCTAGTCCCTGAAGTTCCCGGTCTATCCGATCAACAGGCCTGTGCGGCTCAATCATGGTCTCAGTGATACGGGGGTGGCTGCTAAACATCAGAGCAACTGCCAACCATTCCCTCGCCGTGCAGCAGAACTCGGCCTCTTGGAGTAGATAGGTTAGTTGTCTAGTCCCTCGCCATGCGCACAGCCAGAGAGGCAGTAGTGTCGGCATTGGACTCTTCTCGTCGGTTGCAATGGCGAACACGTGAGCGCGTCCAGTTATAGACACAGATTCTCCATCGAGACTGAGTTCATTGTCAAGCAATTGCTTCAAGCAGGCCATGTCTCTGTTTTTGATACAGACTCCCAACGGTGACATTACTCCATCCCCAGAGAGCCAGGCCCAGCGGCGTCTGAACGACTTATGGGCGAACACCCTAGACGGTAGGGCAAGATCCCACTTTTCAACGCAGCCGGAACACGTTGCGGTGTACTGACGGGATAAAATAAGGTCAAACGTCGCGCTGTCTTTGTGGCTGCATGCTTCGTGCAGCGCATTCTCCATTATGTTCGCCTTTTCCCCAGAGTAGAGGCTACATTCGCCCCCAGGAGGAACTTCTTCCAATGGAAACAACTGTGTGAGCAGCTTATGGGCCACATCTTTGTGCCCGGAGCAGACTGCACTGCGGATAAGCTCCGCTGGTTTGATTCTGTTCTTCATCCGTCGCTGCATGAGGGTGTCGATTATGTCACAGTCCCCAACATGGATGGCCAGGTGAAGGAAGTAGCCGTCATAGAAAGACTTCTGCTTGCTTACGGCCCCGCCCTTTGTTTTCGGTTTGGGGTGGGTTATGTCAATGTCGTGCGCTAGGAGGAGGCATACCAGGTCCAGGTTTCGAGTGCTGATCGCAGCCTTTAGGAAGCCACGGAACAGGGGAGTAGCCCTTTTGTGTACCAAGCCGAATGTCGACAGCGCCTTGGGCCCGTGATCTAGTAAAAATGACCGAACCTTTCCCTCGACGTCTGGTTGCTTGAGATAGATTCGCGCCAGCAGGACATGTTCTTCAAAACTGGCCTCCGTAATGAACGGGTGACTAGGGAAAACAACGGACCGACCACGCGAAGTGAAGAGATCCCAGATGCCAAAGTCAAGGTTCTCATATCCGTGCGTCATCGGTAACGCACGAGTGAGTTCGTAGACATAGTTGAACCTTGCTGCACTATCAAGCGCGAAACCATCCTCTGACATGAGATGATCAACGACAGCGTTGATGACGGTACACATGTTGGTGTTCCATGCCACGGTTGGGTCTCGAAGTTGGAGGGAAATATATCGGGCCAGGAAAGGCGCTGCATTGCCCTTGACAGTTGCAACGCAATTCTTCGAGACAATATCCCTGTCCCGAGCGATTTGATGAAGTTGCCCAATCGAGAAGCCTCCCTTCATTTCCCAAAGCAGGCCAGTGAGGCATATTAGGTGCATCACCTCAGCGTCGAAGGCTCCTTTTCATGGTCAGATCCACTTTGCTGGACTTGACAAGGCGATACTTACGACATACATATCGAAGGCGGAGGATGGGACAAAGATTGACACAGCCTCGTTCGTCGTAATCCAGACACTCTTTCATGACCAGGCGTATACAGTCCACGGGAAGTTTTGGTAGTGTCTGCACCTGAGGTGCATAACCACGTGCTGACACTGATGCTGACAAGGCGGACATTCTTAGCAGATATGTGCTAGCAAGCACAATAGTTGGAAGAGCGAACGCAATTAAGCTGCGATTCTATCGAACTTATTTCAAATACAACTGGGGCTCATAGTCCTGGTTTAGAGTCATCGACGCCAAGTCTGGTGTTGATATGTTGATTTAGAGTCATCGACGCCACATCTTGTAGTGACTCATTCATTGACTTGCAGTGAGGGGTAGCGCAAGTCACACGACCCACATCACCCTGGCACCCAGGATACTGGTAGGTACAGAGTCAGAAGAACTTCTGCCCTAGGTTAGCTATCGCCTAACTTCAAGTGCTCTAGAGTTCCAGGGGATAAATCTGGATGTTGAGAATGCACAGGGCATGGTTACATGGTATCAGAGCAGGACCTGGTGCGTGGTGTTAATAGTATGCCTCATCAGCATGTCGCTATGTCAAGCTGTCAAAGCAGCGACCGTTGCTTCCCTTCATATTTTGTAGCTGGGGTATATTGTGGAGAGTATACTCAACCGCTCCTTCGTCCGTAATTATCCATTTCTGCCTACGATCTTGATAACCTTGCCTACCAACCTATCTCATTTACTCTCCCTTTTGCCGTAGGGTAGCCAGCATGATACTAAAACCAACACGCCGATTAATTGCAACGCTTGACACTCAATGCAATAACCAACCTTGATAGTCCCGGTCGCAAGTATTTTGGCAGTTTTAACCATAATATCCATTGTCACCGTAGGTTATCAGGTGATCCTGCACTTCCCTCCCCGTCGCTAGGAAACGCAAAGCGCTCCATCGCCTTGCCAGCACCCAACCCCCGTCTCAGATTTCATGAACTTGAAGCGATCATGCAAAGTCCTTGGCCAACGCCTGTCTAGCTAATCCCACTTTGCTAGTTGGATTAACATGGAGAACCAAAGTCGGTGTGTGGGGACGCGTTCCTATTGGCGCCCTTTTCTCCGTGTGTCTAGAATCTTTCCGGTGGTACTATGACAGAGACCCACCGTGGGACGCTCTTGAGACCTGTCGGCAATTGCAAAGCATTCTGGGACTGCTACTCAGATCCGTTGATGCACCGGAATGGCGGCGCTGGATCAACCCGGAGATCTATGTGTACAGGCGTGGCGTTCGCCTTGAAGAAGTGTCGGAAGACCTGGTCACTACAATACACGACCTCATGCGAGCAAGTCTGTCCCCAGCCGGGTATGCCAAGGCAAGCGGTTGTATGAAAGTGAACCAGTTTCTTGGAGAAGCTGTGGATGGCAAAGGGGTCTTGAATGACAAATCTTACAATTTTGTCATTTTCGGCACGCCTTTGGAAAATGAGCCATGGGGTTGGCAGCTTTACGGCCATCACCTTTGTATGAATTGTTTCGTGGTTGGGAAACAAATGGTGATATCACCCGTTTTTATGGGGGCCGAGCCAAACATAATCGACGACGGACCCGACAAGGGAACTGAGCTCTTTACTGATCAGGAGCAGTTGGCGCTGAGCCTGATGAAGTCAATGGACCCGACAACGCAGAAAGGGGTGCGGATCTATTCTCAACTGAGCGGTTCGGAATTTCCTAGCTGGAGATACCACCGCGCGGACCAGCGCCATTTGTGTGGCGCTTTCCAGGACAACCGGATGATCCCGTACGAGGGCTTGAAGGTATCGACCTTTTCAGAGAGCCAGCAGGACTTGGTCCGCAAATTGATTGTTCTAAGTCTCAACTACCTTCCCGAACAAGCATTAGCGACACGAATGGAAGACATCTCGGTCCACTGGGTACAGACATACTTTTGCTGGATCGGCGGGTTCCAGCAGGGAGATGCTTTCTATTACAAAGTGCACTCTCCCGTGGTGGTGGTTGAGTTCGATCATCATTCAGGCGTGTTTTTGAACAACAAAGATCCTTTGCCCTTCCACATCCACACCTTGGTTCGGACACCAAATGGGAATGACTACGGGAAGGAATTTCTGAAGCAATACCAGCAACGCCAGGGACGTAAGGCCACTTAGGAAAGTGAATGACGCAAGGGATTTTGATAGCTATGAGAGTTTATACGTATAGGTAGTTTCAATATTTATCTGGTTCATGCAGAAATGGCTTCGGAGAGAGTTGTACGGAACTCGCGACCTTGCACCACCAAGATCAACCCAGACAGTAGATGGAATATGAATTTTCCTATCGCTAATTGTCTGACGTCCCATGTTTAACCATGACACGATAACAGGGCGGATAATTCAGTAGCATTCAATATCCTATCCACGTACAAACTGTAACACCTGGTGAAGACGAGGAGCTCTGTGCGTGCACGCTTCTTGTTAGTGTAACATCACTGGGTTTTGCTCTCAGCAATGCGTATGCCTTCAGGTACGCGCCGAGCTTCATGGACAGGACTGTGGAATGTTAACTGTCCCTGGTTAGCCATCGAGGGGCCGAGAGGATCAGCGTTTCCGCAAATCAACATGGGGCCTCTGTCTTCTGTGATACATTCGCCCTCTGAGAGTGGGGACGCAACCGCATTGGTTGAGTCTAACCACCCAACCTTTTCTCGATACCAAGGAGTGCTGGGTGATGAAGACCGAAGGTGGGCGTTTGGCCCCACCCCCACATCTATAACTCCTAACATAATAACAAGGCCCTAGTCTTTCACAACATGCTCTTCACAACTAGACTCACACCGTTTATCCTAGAGCTCACCGGCGGCTGTTATCCGCTCTCAGTCATACACTGTCTGACCATTCTTTTGGTCTTTTTCCATTTCTTGTCTTGATTCGGGTTACTTATACTCTGTCTGCTCTCATATCCGTACGGGACAGAGTTACGGTAGACGCCAATTACGACAAGCATACGTTTTCGCCAACCTAGTGACACTATCTAATATCGATATGGCTACCGATTCCAGCCGCTTCCCTGCCCACAAGCCTCTTACAGAGTAAGTGTCACAGGTGTGTCTTCCCCGATCTAGCGAACAGTACTAACTGTGGCCTAGCAATATGCCAACCTCCGCAACCAACTCTCACGCACCACCTATGCACGAAATCAACACCGATGTGCTTATTGTGGGAGCTGGAGTGACTGGACTCTCACTTTCGACGCTGTTGAGTAAGTTCGGGGTGAAAACATTCACCATCGCGCGGCACAGCGGTACAGCACCGGCACCGCGTGCGCACATCACGAACCAACGGACTATGGAGGTCTTTCGAGATATGGGTATCGAGGGACGGGTAACCGCTGTATCAATCCCCCTGAAGGAACTGGGCGGGGGGATCATGGCCACCAGTCTCACAGGGACAGAGATCGGGCGTTATAGCTGCTATGGGGCAGGCGATCACCAACTCTCCGACTTCGCAAAGTCCAGCCCGTGTGAGATGATGAATTCCCCACAGAATCTTCTTGAACCAGTCCTCCTGGTGAGGGCGCGCGAGATGGGTGCCGACGTTCGCTTCTACCACGAACTGACGCACATTGAACAGTCGTCTGAAGGTGTTCTGGCTCGAGTGCCTGAGCGGACCACCCAAACCGAGTACCTGGTTCGGGCTCGTTTTGCGGTCGGTGCTGATGGAGCCCGCTCAGTGGTGGCTAAGCAGATGGGCTTTGGCTTCCAGGGCGAGCCTGGACTGATGTCCATGCTGACTACCTGGGTGGAAGTCGACCTGTCTCGCTATACTTCCTATCGTCCTGCTTGTATCTACTGGCTTCTCCAGCTGGGGAATGAATACTGGGTCGGCTCAGGAACGTGTATCTGTGTGCGGCCGTTCAACGAATGGACGCTGAATCGGCAGTATGATCCCGCCGACGGAGAACCAGACATGTCCAACGAAGCCGCGGTTGCATACGCCCGCGAGACATTGGGTCTGGACGATGAATCGTTACCCATTCATGTCAAGCACGTGAGCAAGTGGGAGGTCAATCACGTTGTGGCAAATGAGTACCGCCGTGGGCGCATCTTCCTTGCTGGCGATGCGGCTCATCGCCATCCGCCTTCCAGCGGTCTTGGGACCAACAGTTCTGTGCAGGACGCATACAACCTTGCCTGGAAGCTGGCGTTGGTATTGAAAGGTCAAGCTGGCGACTGGCTACTTGACAGCTATAACCAGGAACGACAACCCATCGGCAAGCAGATAGTAGATCATGCGATCGGTACTCTCTACGAGATGACGCAGCTGGCACCAGTGCTAGGCTTCCAGCGAGGGCAGTCGCGGGAGCAGGGCTATGCCTCGCTGAAGGAGCTATTTTCCGACGCTCCAGGCGCAGAAGAGCGGCGCGCAAAGCTGGAAGAGCAAGTCAACCTTGGGAACCGTCGGTCCAACGCAATCGGCCTGCACATGGGCCAGCGCTATGCAGTAGACCTATCGAATGCCGTGGTCGACGATGGGACGCCGTTCCCGCCGCACCAGCGCGACCCGGTGCTCTATTATGAGCCGACGACGCATCCAGGCGCTTACCTACCGCACGCGTGGGTGCAGCACGAGGAACGCCGCATCTCGACATTGGACATTCTCGACCACGGACGTTTTGGTCTCATTGTCGGCATCGGCGGTAGGTCCTGGGAGTCCGCAGCCACCAAAGTGAGCCAGGAACTTGCGTTTGAAGTGCCCGTCTACGCTGTCGGCTACCGCTGCCCTTATGATGATGTGTTAGGCGAGTGGAGGACCCGCCGTGAGATTGGCGACTCTGGCGCCCTCCTCGTCCGGCCGGATCGCCATATTGCCTGGCGCTGTGTCGATTGCCCTGCGGACCCTACGGAGGCGCTTCGCTCGGCCCTCCTCTATGTTCTCTCTCGCCATGTGCCTAAGGCGGACGTGTGACGGCAGTCGTCGGCGCACGCAAGGGTTAGCCACGACCTGGTACGGGAGATAGGTGCTGGGGACGCTGGTGATGGGACCGCGGACGATAGGACACTGAGAGGCGAAGTTTTAGCTATTGTAACCTAACATTTCCCTTGATGAGTCTCGGTATAGTTCTCGATATTATGAACCGACGTCACTGGAAATACTCTTGCTTGCTCTTGCACCACAACCACGCCGAGGACCCTAGAACAGTAATCATACATCTTACGATCCGATTTGGGTATGCGAAAACATGAAACCTCGGCCTTATCACTTGCAAGGATGGAGGCAAATTGCATTGTACTCATTGACTGAGGCCTCCAAAGTAAGATTATTTGTTACAGTATGTAGACGTCATGAACCCATCCTAGGAAATTTCAGAAGAGTTTACAAGGTGACCTTTCAACCCAGGGATAGTGCCTGTTGAATTTCTTGTCTTGACGACATGTTTGGATCACTGGATTTCTTTTCATCACCAGCGTGCTCGACTAGTCAGGAACGAATCTCATCTGGGGGAAACTGCTGATTGTTTATAGAACTTGATTATCTCCTACTTAATCACAGGTTCCGTTTAGTCAAAGGCATGACAATGGTGGCACATTTCCCGTCCTGGGTTCGAGAAGCCCAAGACATAGGCGGCCACAATGTCATTCTTAATTGAACCACAAAATCTAGTTCTGCGGCTCGATACCAAGGTGCGGAAGAAGCCTTTCTCGGATGTAATCTTCGGCCGTATGGAGCTTCACTCCGAGCTCCAATACCTCGGGGGTCGGGACATCGACTCCTGGGTACATTCCAACACTGTTGTACAACTGCAGCATGATATCACGGTCCGGGATACCCGTTGTTGGGAGTGTGGTAAACACAACCTTCTTGCCGGACACTATTTTATAAAAACTGTTAGCATAACTGGACTTTGAGTACGTTGAAGATGGGCTTACCCTTTTCGAGGACTGCGTTGATGTCCCTCTGCGTTTCACGCGCTCCACTCGCCAGCAGATACTTTCCATCAAGAATTGACTTCTTTGTTTCCCAAAGATCGAACGCAGCCTTGCAAATTGCCGAAAGATCTTTCTCAACGTAGAGAGTAGTTACTGTGGCACTTAAGTATTCGACCTCTTTTAGGGGAGCATGTGGCTTACTTTCAGCATCGGGACCAATAATGGGACGCTTCATTGTTATAAGATCGGCGTCCTTATCGTAAGCGGCATATTTCCGCAAGATCATATTCTCGTAGAAGTTACCAGTTCGGATGAAGCACCCTTTGAGGCCAGCTTCCCGAATCACGGCATCAACAGAGTGTTTCCCTATAAACACTCGAATTAGCTCAGTTTTAAGTAGGGTCATTCCAAGAAATTATGTAAATACCTTCATACAGCCGGGTCACAAACTTGCCACCGGAGATCTCATATGAACTTGGCAATGTGCTCCACAGAAAGCACTGCACTCCGGCTTGGACTGCCGCATCTACAATGTTCTGACCTTGCTTCTCTTCACTCATGGGGTCGCCGAGGACAGCCTAGCGAGGGAGATCGGTTAGTTATCTCCAGTGAGCAAAAGAAGATAAAAAATACCGTATCATAAAAGTCGGTGACCGCAAACACACCCCAAGCATCCTTGAAGGCTTCTGGCAAGGTGGATGGAACAGTCAAATCCCCTTTGATCATCTTGGCTCCTAGCTCGGAGAGGCCTTTGGCCTTATCCGAGTGCGGATTCCGAGTAAGACCTCGAACGATGTACTGATCTGGATACTGGAGGAGCAGCCTTGCAACAGATCCGCCTAATCATATCAGAAAACGAATTTGAAACGAAGTGGTTGTATGTTAGGCATGCTTACCCTGAGTGCCAGTAGCACCAAGGACCAAGATAGTTTTTTGCATGCTGGAGAAGGTGTTCAGAGATTTCCAAGTTTCGTTCGACTGTAGTGCGTCTGTTACTTGTTTGACGCAGTAACAACTGTATGATGAGATACAGAAGCACGATTGAGCAGAATAAATGGTCAGCAGCTTCCGCTGTTCTAGTATCTCCATGCGACATTCACGTAGTCGACACTCCTGATTGAGGCTTGCTCACCAACAATACTTGATACATGGGGCCTCTATGATGGTGGGGCCGTAAGGATGGGGCCGCAAAGGTGGGGCCTAGGGCCGAGTGATGGGGCCAGCCATCGGCGCTCCACCGTTTCTCTCCCAGGTTTCATGTAGTCACCTTGACGAGGTTATGGGCTATTAGTTCACACGTCTGAACTTGTGTTGACACCACATACGTTTCTGCTGAGGCTGTTTACTGCTCTACATGATGGCTGAACTATTTCTATCGCAGATCGAAACCCGCCGCATTTGCTACTCAATCGAGCGCAAATCACCAATAAGTGACGCCCGAATTCTTAACATCGCTCGCCATGTTATCAAACACACGCCGAGCTCTTTCAACTGCCAATCAACTCGATTTGTTATTCTTTTACGAGATGATCATGTCAAATTCTGGGAAATAGCAAAGGAATGCTTCAAGGCCACCATGTCAGGGGATGAGTACAACGGGTATGAGAAGAAGTTGATTGAGCGTCAGGCAGGATACGGGACCGTAAGTCTCTCTCCAAAGCTTGCTACTTTGGATTGATCACTATCCAACGACGTGATATATGTCTTCCCTTCCTGATCCTTAATAGGTTCTCCTGTACGAAGACCTAGATGTAATCCGAGATTACCAGGTCCGTTTTCCACGATTTAAATGGCATCTTCTGGGCTTCTCCGAGCATAACAACGCAATGCAAACATTCAACTTGTGGACAGCACTCCAGCTTGAGGGGTTTGGCTGCAATCTACAGCACGTTAACCCAATCGTTGATCAGAGGGTTGTGTCGGAATGGAAGGTTTCTCCGAACTGGTCATTGAAAGCACAATTGGTTTTCGGAAGTCCAGTTGGAGGACCTCCCCACGAAAAGACTTTCACCCCGGCCGAGGATCGCATTTTCGTACATGGTATGGATGGTGAAACAGCAAAGTAGGAAGCTCAGAGTAGAGCGGGGCACCTGTGACAATAAATTCTCAAAGGATATGAACGCGAGTCAGTCATCGTCACCGGGAGCAGAACACACAAGAGGTGAATGAGGGGAAGAAGAATTTTGGGGGCGTCCTTGTACCTAAACTCGCCCGCAGTTGAGGGCATTCATTCAAATTTCGGTTGATTTTAATGATCAGTTTTTTTTATTTGAGTGTCTACCTGCTACCACATTTCTTTGTTTTCTCCGTGACCGCCTTCGATCATGAAGTCGCTCACTGTCCTGAGGAGTTGCGAATATCTCGATCCATCCCATTTGCCAAAGTCATCCAATAAATGGGCATATTTTAGCAATATCTTTCTCGCTGTGACACCTCCACCTTGTTGAGATTCTCCAGCGAAGGAGATGAGACCACCAAATTGCACGAAGTCAAGTGCAGCATTAGACGAACCTGATCGTCGTTTACCATTTGAAGGCGCACCAGATGTACCATTTTCTGTTGATGTTTCCATGCCCTCACCATTAACAACAGCCCAATCGACTCTTTGAAGCAGCTCAAACGGCGGCACACCGAGACTGTCCTCCTCATGCTCGAATACGAAGAGATACAGGCTGAGCACAAGCGCCGAGACGAATAACAACAGATCCGGTCTTGTAATGCGTGACTCACGAACCCGCGATGAGTCTAAAATGTCAAATATCTGAGCCGCGTGCAGTATTGCTCTTCGAGCGCCAGCTGACCGGGACCATTTGACAACACTTACTAGAGCCGTTGAAGCAGCCTCCAAGCCATCACGACCAGAAGCAACTTCTAATAGATCCAGGTCTGCTGTCAAAGTAATACATAGGTTATTCCACGCTAGTGTAGTGATCATGCTTCTTCCATGGACAACGCCTGGATAAATAGTCGGTAGCAATAAGACAGAAGTGATGATGTCCTTAGCCCTGCTATCCATGGCCAGTGCTTTAGCAGGACTGAACGAATGGGCTTCAGAAAAATTACTGCTCTCAGCCAATAGCCTGGTACGGGCAGCGGCAATCTGAAGATATAGAGCGTGAAGTAATGTTTGGACTGAGATGTGGTTGAGTGTAGGCGGTGCAGCCGCATGGAAATTCCGGATGTTTATTCGCGGCATTGTAGATTGCACTCCGCTGGTAGTAGCCTCTAGGAAACTTGCGGAAGTTGAGGCCTCGAACAGGACATCTTCACACGGTAAATGAAGCTCTACCTTATCCATGTCCACTACTCCCGCGGTGCTCATCAGGCGGGTGTACGCCATGTCTAGCCACAGAAGGTAGAGGATCATTCTAGCTCTTGTTAGCCAGCTCAGCTTCACAGAGTCGGTGTACTTGCCGTTTAGTAGACTCGACGCGAGACCAGGCCCTCCACAAGCCTTCGGGATCAGAGGGCCCCCAGTGAAGCTGCAAAGCGAGATCATCGCCGTGGCCAGCAGCGAAGAGACCATGCTTTTCCGCGATCTAGCAAGATAAAATTGATTAGATATCAAAGGTTCACGTATATGGGTTGTCTTGACACTCACATGGAGCATTTGTGCACAAAGCATGTGTGCCCGGCATTCGTCGACGTCATCCTATACAGTGTCAGCGAGATTTAGAGATCTAGAATGGAGAAAGATCAGGTACTGGAGTCCATACAAAAAGGCCGAGGGCTAGATACACCACCACTAAAGCAGAGGCTAGAGCCAAGAGGAGCTCCCCGGGCGGACACTGACCAATCGCTTTGGATGTCAAGTCATTGTGACAAGATCGCATCAATTTCTGACCAGAAAGTCAGCACACGTATTCACTTGTTGGAAAATTCCGCGGTGAAACATCGTACTTTAAGATATCGAAGGACGAAAGATTTGGTGCGTGTCGGATCTAGGTACGATAGACCAACTAGACACATTGGAAGCAACAACGAACTTGGCGTCCTTCTTGCATCGAAAGTAGCTTTGTGAATGAAGGGCAAGTTGGGATGGAAAAATAGGAAAAAGAAGTCCAAACTTGAGTCAAGAAGCTCGATGGTAGGGAAGTCACCGTCCGAGGCCGATGGCGATTTCTCGAAGCCGTCTTCTGAAGGAGACCAAAGCGTCGAATTCAGCTCGGTATCGACAAAGTCGTCGCGACCAACAAGATCATTGAGCTCTTTGCAGTACTGAATCAGGTCATTCCTGCACTCCTCGTCCATGCTCCATCTCGAGGTCTGGTGGCTTCTGGATGATAGATAGAAAGAATGGGAACCAGATGTTGACGGCCTTGAGAAGATGTTGTCTGTCTCATGATGGACAACTTGGTACCACAATTTTCGGATGAGCCGTACTCCTGGTTTCGGCTTTTGCCTTGACCATAGCCGCCTGATCCGTCCCAGTTGCTCCACAGAGAAGACCATTGGAGGGGTACCAGTCTTCTCACCAGGCATATCAGGGTTGCCGAAGTCCAGGCAGTCCATCATACCTGAGCTCAATCGTAACTCACCGCACGGTGAAATATGTTCAAGACCGTAGTCGTAGGCATTGGAAATATGTTTGTCCTGGACTTGATCTGCCTGATTTCTGTCTTCAGGGTGAAATGGCGAAGGTAATTCATTGTTGGGCTGGGCCGTCGAAGGCTGAAAGACTTCCGGCTGGGGATGGACGATCGAAGTCCCTTGTTCACAGGGCTCCACGTTTCGCGAGGAGATTCCCGCTTGATTTTGCATTCTGTGCTGATGTGAGGATTGCAATCTGGCGGTCCGGCTGCCAGACAATTGGCCATCTCCATCTCCAGTGCAAGTGTTTGTGTTTAAAGCTGTCGTCTCAGGTCCAGAAACACTTTCAGAAACAGTTCCAAAGAGTGAAGTCATAGCGGCCCAATCTTCTGGCGCAAAGTCGTTCAGACTACCCAACCTAGTGGAGTCCAACCAAGGAGGACTAACAGGATGCAGGACTGCAAAAGTTTCTGGGTCGATGAGGTCCTCTTGAGACTGTGCTTCGAGGAGGTTCTCGAGGCTCGAGGGGGACTGAATGCTCTGCAGCAAAGATTTAGGTGCCAATGGTGGTTGATGGTCCGCGGCAGATGTTCCGCTAGGAGACGAAGTTGATGATTGCTCAGGAGTTGCTGATTGTCGAAGGTCCGAGGAAGCGGCAAACGACATGAGAAGGGGCTCGTGGCTGTGTCTTATGGCGACAACCTCTGCATTTCTCGGCCTGGCCTGGTCGCTGGGGACGAGGGCCCTATTTGCGCTGTCGTCTGCAGAGGTGTTCGGTCTTTGTCGGTCCTTTTTGTCATTGATAGCGTGGGTTTGGAGATGTCGAGCGAGGACATCACTTCTCTCATGCATCAGCCATTGGGTTGCGGATCACACTAGAGCAGGAATCGAGCAGACGCACCTCCGGGCGTAACTTCTGCCGCACTCGTGGCATTTGAAAGGCTTCTCGCCGGTGTCTGTAACATCAAATCAGCCAAAATCAAAGGCGCGCCTATGATGGCTTGTCGTCACCGACGTCGACGCGGCATACGTGATCTTTGATGGCGCTTGAGATGTTCCTCCTTGGTGAATGTGCGATCACAATACGCGCAACGCTTTTGTAAGCCCCGGGGGCGTATCCCGCGATTTAACATGGCGAGCCCAATCCGAGCATTCACAGGAACAACGGGCACGGGGTCATTTTGATAGCGAATTTTGTAATACAGCCCGGTCAACCGGGGAGCTCCGATACACAGCTACGTACTCCGTAGTACAAGTGCCGAACCCCATAGTGAAATTGATTGTGATTGGCGACGCAACCTTTGAGACGTGGACCAAGCCAGGGACTGCCGAGCCATGGCTTTTACTACCCCGCAATCCCATGGTCATCGACGGAACTAGCACCGAGTATTCCGTGCTATGGACCAGAAGTATGACCGTGGCGATGGAGTCACTGCCAAGTTGCCACGAAGAGGTCAATCTTCGGCCGTTAGCAGTTAATAGGTCTGTCTCATTCAGGCCGAAGGCAATGCTGGATGGGCCTGTCTTATTTGTTTCTGTGTGGCACTTTATCCGCAGACAAAAATGTATAGAAAACTCTACAGACGCCCCTGGCGTAATCTCAGAGTCTACATGGTACGGAACATCATGTTGCCCACAAGTCCGTCCTGGGACAGGTGGGGCAAGTTTAATGGGCTTCGTGGGGCCTGCCTAGCACTACAATACGCACTTCCAGTTCGGCCTTCAATTTCCACCGTCGACAACCTTATCAAACGCTTTTGTTGTTATTCTCTGCGTCAGCAAACATCACTTTTCGAAATATCCAACAGAGCTGGGAATTATGTCGGATTGGGATAATGATGCCTTCATGTCCGAATGGGACAAGAAGTATGTCTCTACCAACGTCAAAGCCGGGTCACGACCATATGACAAGGCTTTTTTCCTATCCCTCAATTCTGAATTAGCCAATTCACGACCAGAACTGAAAGCTTATAGCTTCGCAATCATTGTACGTTTGGTACCCTAACTGCATGCACCTAAAGTCACTGTTGTTATCTAACCTTGATAGTCGACTGCATGCTGCGCGGTTGGTCGTGCAGATATCGTGGGGCGATTCTTCGATGACATCACGGCCGATTTAGCCCCTGGCATCTCGGAGCAGGTTTTCCTTTGCCTTAGAGAAGCCATCACCATCGTGTTCCCATACCTAGGAATGCCGACCTGTATCCCAGCATGTTATGGAATGATTGGTGTTGTCCAGCGAAAGGGCACCGCATTTGCCTCCACGAAAGTCCTCCGAAAGACCACCATTGACGAAGAAGATGTGCAGAAAGGTCGTGAGCTTCGTACCAGGATCTACAGTGGAGTTGGAAATTCAGAGATCTTCGGCTTGATGGATAAATATTTTACTGATTTGTGTAAGTCCACTGAAGTAAGGGATACTTGGTTGTGGCGTTGTCTAATCATGTCATCAGTTACCTGTTCCACGGTTGTTACCTGGGGCTATCTTATAGCAAAAGCAAACGAGGAAGTCTTTCAACCACAAGAATCACACTTGATTATTGCGGCTACAATACTGGCGCTGGGAGCTACTCGACAGACGAAGAGTCATATCAAGGCTACGTTGGGTATTGGGAACTCTGTTGATTGCGTGAAGGCTGTGGTGGAATCAGTAACCAAGATTGCTGAATGGGCAGATCGTCCGGTTGCTACGTTCGACGTAGATGACCTTTCTCGACAGATCCAGGCTGCGCTGAAAAGCCAGTGACTTCTCAAGTAGATATCAAAGTAGAGAGAAAAACAGCACCGAGAGCTTGCGCTTTCCATTTCTGAGCCTCAGATCTCCAGTGCATGTACCGCATCAAACTCGTCGTCGTTAGCATCGAGTGTTTGTATAAACAGTAGAAGAGCTAGACGCTATCTAAGTCACAGTCTCGAGACCTCTGGATCACCGTTGGATATTTGCTGGCCTGCGTAAATTGAGGTTCAACCACAACGCCAAGACTGCTGACTTCAATGGGATTTTGTAGTCGAAGCTCCAAGGGTGCAGTCGAGACATTCAACAAGATCATGAAGCTCCGATTGAGCTTTGGCAGCTTGGTACAGAAGTCCCCACCACATTAAGGCCCCACATGTCGTGGCGGGGAGGGTCAGCACTTTTAAGAAGGATTGGTATCCCCAATTCTTGGTACTTTTCTGTTTTGAGAGCAGCCAAACAGCAGGTTTGTGTCACCCATATTCTCACATCAGCTGGAAGACAAAACACCATGGTCTGGAGCCGATTCATAAAATTCCTTGACCAGGAAAATCGGTTGTGTTATGGTGATCCGCTGATAGACTCCGCTGAAGAATTGTTGAACTTTTTGCAGGCAGGGATTCTCACGGCCCGCGAATTAGTTGGCGAAGACTTGTTCAGCGCAGTTCCAACAGACAAGGTGCTTCGAGTCAAGAAGCTCATTGGGCCTTTGGATCCGGAAGATGTTCCAATCCTGCGCTGTGTTGGCTTGAATTATGCCAAACATAGTACGTTGTTCCCCGAGTTTCCCCCATCCAAAGTATTGCATTTGGCCATGCCGTAACGCACGATACAAAACGGTGTTCTGTAATACTACGGAATAAACCGCGGAAACATCTAGTTTGCTGACAATCTCAGTTGAGGAGACCGGTAGAGCTCCTCCGCCGTACCCGTCGATTTTTATCAAACCGTCTCGGGCCGTTACAGGTTGGAACAACGACGTCCGTATACCAAAGATTGCACAAAACGATCAACTGGATTACGAGGGGGAGCTTGTGGGTCTCTTAACCTAGGGAATTCTCTCTTGTTGCTAACTTTAATGTAGGCCATTGTGATTGGGAAAGAAGGCAAGGACATCTCTGTCCAGAATGCTCTAGAATACGTGGCAGGATATAGTGTTGCAAACGATGTCTCTGCGCGAACATGGCAGAGAAATTCTAAGTTTGCTGGCAGTGTTCCGCAGTGGTGTTTCTCTAAGGGCTTCGATGACTTTGCACCCCTAGGCCCGATGATCGTTTCGACAAGTGTCAGTACTATACATTATTCTGCAAGACGAGGAATAAACAGGGACCGCTGACCATTGACTATAGGTTCTTGGAGCGGCTGACGGCCTCCTGCTAAAGACAAGAGTTAACGGCGAGGTTCGTCAGGAGTCAAGCACAAGTGACCTCGTGTTTGGAGTCCCTGAACTTATCGCATTTGTTAGCCAAGGAACAACGCTGGAGAAGGGGTCAGTGATTCTGACAGGGACTCCGGGCGGAGTGGCGATGGGTATGAAGCCCCCCAAATGGCTGACTGCTGGTGATATTGTGGAAATTTCGATTGAAGGGCTTGCCATGATACGGAACAGAATGGTCTTCATGTAACCAATTAGTATATAAGCGTCTGAATCGCAAACATGGCATGTCTATGCTATGTCGTGGAGTATTTCCACCAGATTTGGGTCCTGAAGCGACTTACCATTAGACTTTTTTGCGATTCATATTTATTAGGGTTGAAACTTGGAACCGAAAGGAAGGGTGGATTTTCACCACGTTCTCCATTGTCAGCTTTGATGCTTTGGACATATGTAAAACCCCAAGCTCGAGTATCGTCGCCGTGCATGGGACATTCAATGGTGGTGGCATGCATCAGCCATTGTTGATAGGCCTTTTCAAGAGTCACCCCTGATTACCTTGCAAACTCTGCGGTAAGGAAGTCTCATTCTGGTTTGGTTTGAATAGAAAGCACCAAGCCATCGCTGAATTTCTATGGCCATCCGTAGAGATTGAGACATATGGCAATTTCCCGCAGAATTTATTTGCCCACAGTTCTCGCTGTCAGAGCCTTCCAGGACCGGCGATCGGTAACCCTACTCCACCAAGCCCTTATATGTGTTCTTGAGTCAATTTCGTGCTGCATGCCTAGACGACTAGACAAGAACTGAACCATGGGTGCATGGTATAAGTCTATCAGGCTGAAACTGTTGCCAGCAAGGCCCTCCTGCTTGCTCAGAATGTTGTCGTAGTAGTCCAAGCATTCTAAAACCTTTCTTTGAAGTGATTGTACCGTGTGCTGATCTGGTTCACCATGGCCTAGCTTCCTGGTGTATCAGTGAGCTGGTGTCTCCCATCGACGAGTAAGACGGAGAGGAGGCAAACGAATCGGCAACAACGCACTGTTTGAATATTTTCTCGTAAGCTAAGGCTTCGATGGCAGGGTCAAAATAAGAATATCCAACACTATTTGCTTGTTCAAACAGGCCGAGATCTTCAATGTTGAGTGGAGGAGTAAGGGGACTGTCGTATTTCGCCACAAGATATCGGCAGATAGCACGAGACTCAAATAGCTTTGTACCATCTTGCTCGAAAACGGGTACCTTTCCAAAGGGGTGGTTCTCAACTAAGAACAGAGGAGACTGCAGATATCAGAATTCCGATACGTCAGGCCCAGTACGCTCCACAGCACTTCAGATGAATGAAATCGGAAAAGGGACCTCATAGACATACGCGATGTTCTCCTTTCACGAGATCTACCGAGAGAAGCTCGTATGGGAGCTCGAGCTCTTCCAGCAAAAGAAGAACCCTTTGCGTTCTCGTGGAATGAATTGTGCCGGTCACAAGAATAGCCATACTGGTAGGGAAGACTATTTGCCTGCAGTTGTGCCCTTTGCCAGCAGAACCCAAGGTTTGAAACTGTGAGCGATAGGCTGTCGTGCTTCGAGTCCGATCATTGATATTCAAAATTGAATGAATGAAACTATGGTAATCGTTAAGGGTTTCCATTAACTTTGGCGGGCTCCATTTCAGCGTTGCATTGCTCCGCGGTGAGCTACAGTCTCGGCGTCATTCCGCAATCGATACTTCCATTCCGAAATCCCTAAATCCCGTTACCATGACGAAACTACCGACCTCGCTACCACTCTTTTCTTCCCCAGACCCCGCATCTTCGGAACCTAACGAGCGGACGTGTCCGGAGACTAGTACTCAATGGATGTTATGCATAAAGGACTTCGACTAGGGTGCAACATGTACTTGTATTATTGTCGGCAAGCCATATTTCCCAAAACCGCTTACCATAAAGCGACTTGATGAGTACAGGTAGACATGCAGTATTCTCACTTGGAAGACTGCTGGCTGCTCCTCTAATGGCTATAAAAGCACCAAGATGGAGGCGTCCAAGAGGTAAACCTGGTCATGCCTTAGATTATTCTCAAAATTTCTCTCTTCCTCAAGCTACATAACCTTCGTTACCACACTTCTTGATGGGGCGCAGCCGTGCGACCTCGAACGGAGGAGAGTGCCCTGTAATGGATTAGTGGGCCTCTTGTACGCCAAGCCTCCAAGCCGCTGATCTTCCCCAGAGTATACGGGTACTCTGCAGGCTAGTTAGATATGCGTATCCTTAGTGCGATTGTCACAACTGCGGAGATGGACAAATGTAAACCTGAGCTCTCTTCCAGACCGCACCACTGTCAACCTTGATACCTCTTTTGGTTGAATTTACTTGCAATAATCACGCACAAGGGAACGTATATCAGGGATTTCTGATGCCGTCAGATGTGGACAGCTCGACCTCTCGGCGTGGCCGAACCAACGGTAACACTGGTGATGGCGACGAGCAGCGGGCCAAGCGAGCAAAAAGGGGCAGATATGTGTTAAGAGCATGGTAGGAGATCCTATTTCGCAGAAGCTTGTACCACTTCAAGCAGAGAGGACTAACATAACGTTGAAGCTTCGAGTGTCAAAAGCGCAAAATCCGGGTACGGCAGAGTCTGACTTTGCGAGCTCGGTTTCAAACTGACCAAAGCAGTGCGACGGGGGCACGCCGTGCTCAAAATGCGTGGCCCGAAAGAGAGACTGTATTACAGACAGGCGCCAACCTGCTCCTTCCACCAGAGGAAGAGACGCCGATGTGACTGAGACTCCGACTTCAGGGCTACAAGCTGGCACCTTGGAAGGGTAAGCATTTTTATTGAGCTCTGGTGACTTGTGCTAACTTCTATCGCGTCTCGAACAGTGAACTACTGGATCGCATCATCAGCGTTGAGAGACAGATGAAGGCAGTGATGGCTCACGATCCCAGCAAGCCGCCAGCGGATGACTTGTACGAAAGCCCGGCTCGTTTTACCGAAGCAGCAAGAACGGACCATGGGTCTCCAGGACCATTTCTTAATGTGGAAGACGACGATGGGCATACCTTTGTCGGCGAAACATCAAGCCTACATGCTCTCAGACAAGCCGAGGCACGACTCGATGGTCTCAGCGCCGAGTATCGTCCGAACAGTCCATTGTCTAACGGCAGGCCATTGACCCCGAAGGTCCGCAGAGCCTTGGACGTCAATGCTGAGAAGAACTCCCGAAACTGGCTACGAGCGATCCTCCTGTCCTACGGGATTATGCCTGACAAGAGGCAATGCGACACCTTCTTACGGGTCTTCGTCGACGAAATTCATGTTCTATACCCATATCTACATCCTCCAACAGTGCGACAAACCTACGACTATCTCTGGCAACGGTCATTTCTGGTTTCATCAGATGATTTGGAGAATAACGAGGAAGACAAAGTATCTGTTGCAATCGTGTTCATCTGCCTTGCCACTGGCCGCTGTACGGCCTCGTCCAGAGTTGGCAATGCCGATGCAACGCATTCAGCTGGCTGGAGTCTTTATAGCGTCGCAATGTACCTCTTACGGCAGTTTCTCGACATGACTCAGGACCATGCTATTTCCCTGCATGGACTCCAGGCTCTGTCTTTGATGGAAAGTCTCTTGTAACCTTTCACCCATCCTTGTTACTGACTGCGCACAGGTTGTGTACCTTTTCAGGCTTGATGCCAGTGAAAAAGCGGAGCGAATCCTCGCGCATGCCATCTCGAGTGCTCACATTCTGGGACTGCATCGAAAAGTAACTTACGCACAAAA
Source organism: Neonectria neomacrospora (assembly GCA_013756995.1). NCBI lineage: Eukaryota > Fungi > Ascomycota > Sordariomycetes > Hypocreales > Nectriaceae > Neonectria > Neonectria neomacrospora. The sequence goes on from JABSTB010000108.1 coordinate 55,720, forward strand.
GCCCGTCTTTGAGGATGAGATGCTCACACGAGTCTGGTGGTGTCTATATGCTCTCGACCGACGCTTGTCTCTCGAGACAGGTCGTCCGTTCCTCATTCAGGATGTTAATAACGACACCCGGCATCCTTGCCATGTCAGCGACGACTGGCTGGAGGGACACAAATCGACGACTGCCACCGTCTTCAAGCTTGAAAGTGAGATCAAGGCCGAAGCTCTGCTTGTTCATAATACCGCCATGCCGTACTTGGAAGCAACAATCTCGTACTCGCGGGTGGTTGGCGACGTCTGGAAGGCCGTTTACGGCGCAGATGCGGCAGCTCGCAGTACACCCGGAATTTTGTGCGACTACTTGGATCTTTTACTCGAGAATTGGAGGCAAACACTTCCCCCCTGCCTGAAATATCAACCCTCCGCCCCATACGAGGGTCAATTCTCTGATCTGCAATGGTGGCAAATCAAGCAATGCCTTCTCAGCCACATGGTGCGTAGGCTAGTAACCCATCTCGTTCGTGCTCGAGCTGACTCTGTGATCTAGCGCTATATCTTTCTCAAATCGCTCATCAGGAGGCCTACAGCGCCGTCAACTGGTCTGCTTTCTTCAACCCACGACAACATAGCCAATGAGGCGGTTTGTGCACAGCTCGCTTCCTCAATAGTTGACGTGTTCGACAAGATCCCAGCAGCTTACCCAAAATATGACTTTCCATTCATGAACTTTTTGATGAGCGCGGCCATAATTTTATTCAGTATTGTCATCAAGAATCCAGGATTCAAAGATAGCTATCGCAAGTCCATTACGTCTGCAGTTCAAAGCATGTTGATTTACTGCCGGAAGACTTGGGTGAGTGGCAAGACGATTCGGACAGTCTCCAAGTTGAATAGGATGGTGCGAGGCACCCTCTCCCAATCAAGTGAGAACAAATCAGACGAAGGGCATAATCGACACGACGGCGAAGCGCGAGAACAGCGTGACTGCTACTCTAGCCTGAATTATGGATCGTCCCTAGCTGCAGCAAGTCCCTCTTTACCACCACTAGCCGCGACACGAGCACCCGAGCAGCGATACACATCTCAAGATTGGGCTACACCTCCGAGCCAGTTTGGCAATCAGCAGAACAACAATGCTCCACGAGAATCGAACCACTTGATTACGACACATGCGCCCACAGAATCAGAGTCAGCACACTCTGTCGAGTTTGACACAGTGTTGCCGTCCCCCGCAAGTACAGCGCCCATAGGAGCCCCGTCACAGCCGCCTCGATCTCAGAGTGCGTCACAGCCAGGGAACCTGCTATCATCAGGGGAAGATCTCGCAGATTTCCCCTTTCTATGGCCATCAGCGTCTCCCAATAACGTGTTTACTGAGCTTCCAAGTTGGGCTATGACCGATCTTGACTTCGAGCAAGCAATTGGTGGTCCCGGTAACTCAAGATCAACTATCTTTATGGCCACAGAGCTGCCCGGCCTCGACGACGCATCAGCATTCTTTGGGAGGTAATATTAATAGTTGTTGATTGCGAAAGTGTATGCATCCCCTATTCCTCAACTTTTACAGGTTGGCTTCAAAACCTCGGGATAATGGTACTTGGGAGCACAACGTCAACCCGGCCAGCACCAGCCTACAGCGAGCATTCGACGCACTTACCGGAAGTGGATGGCTCTAGACCACGGTTTCAAGCTTGGCGGGCGCGACGTTGATCATGTCCTTGGCCCAACCTGCTGGAAGGAGATAGACAGACCCAGCCGTTCTCGGTAGGTGGACTTAGGTCGGGATAAGAAACCAGCTATAGGAACCCTCTTCTGCTTTTTCAATGATTCCCTAGATACATGTCAAGGGACACTTCTCCAAGGGTGTCCTTATGTGAGCTTCAACACGTTGTTGTAGTCCTGCGTAATTGCTTTGGCGAGTAGCAAGGCCACGCAGGAATCGGTGGGCTGAGGGCCATACAACGTTGACATGCATCACTTCAAGGGACTACTACTTGAAGCGATGCAGCAACTTTGAATTGCTCTTAGTCACATTGCATTGGTTTGCGTCATCTCGAATTCTTGGGCAACACAATCAGAGCCTGCTATCGCTCCAGAAAGGTCTCCAGAAACATGACATCGACAGGCTACTACAATAGTATGGCACTCCAGCAATGGAGGAGGTATTTAGAGTACAGAAAAGCCAGCCGCAGATGCAAAGTCAACGGCCTCCATACTTGTGTACTTCACCATGATCCCCGGTTGTGTAGGAACGTCAACATCTCAAAAGCTTTTCGTCTTAGCTATTTGTCGTACATAAGAGAATATCGAGCATAAACGCCCCATCTAAGCTGCCACAATGGATGACACTCCGGCTTGAAGATCGTCCCCATCTGCCAATTTTTCCTTTTTTCCATTGACAGCGCCATTGACAGCGCCGTTGATAAAGCCATTGACAACGCCGTTCACAGCGCCATTCACCGCCTGAACGGGACTGGTTTTCTTGTGAAGAACACTGTTCCGAGGCAGAATACCGGCATTCTCGAATGTCCTGAAGGTCTTGATCCAGGTCTCAAACGTGTCATCGTACCTGTTCCAGCCGAAACTGCGTGCCTTGGAAATTGAGGACAGTGTGGGCCAGGCTTTGCCAATTGCCCAGTCGAAAAAGCCCCAAGTGCCCCAATCGAACGCCTCTTTGTTGCCACCATACTTATCACACACCTTCTCCCACGCAATTTTCTTGTCTTTGGCCCAATCTCCCATCTTGATATCGTTGGCATATGTCTCCTTATCGCCTAGTTCTGGCCATTCCGTCTGATCCGGGATCTGGCCTTGTCAGTCTCTTCTCCGCTCCAGTGGGCAATGCCAGCTAACCTCAACGCCGAAGTACTTGCCAATCTTGGGAAAGAAGTATCTCCAGACAAACGTGTCGCCGTTCGCATGGTTGAATGCTTCATTCTTGGTGTGTTCATGAGTCGTAGCCCAGATCGACATGTCCGCCAAGCTCACGGCAGAAGAGTTGTCGTCCACGCAGTTGTAAAAGAACTTGTTTCCGGGAAATTTAGGAGTTTCGCCTGTCTCCTTGCAGACAAGAATGTAAAGAGCGAGCGTAAGTGCTTCGGACATGCCATTTTCTGATGAAATGCAAACCTGATTAGGACCATTACCAGAAGAGATATCTGAGACTTACTGCCAGGTGTGAAGCCAACAATACCGCCAGGCCTAATGACGTTCCATGCCCACTTTCTCTGCGCGTGGAGCCTGAACATGAAATTTTCTTGAGAGTAGTAGAAGTTGTAGCCGTGGTCATCGTAGCGTGGCATACCCTCATGTACAGGACACTCAACAGGGCCCAAATGACAGCCATAGTTCTGTGACCCAAAATATGTCAGCATTACAACAAAGGCAACGGAGGTAATGCCAAAAAGAGATTTTGTGTACCTTGCCGCCAGTTTGCAAGCAGACCCGCTGCAGCGAAGCTCCTGCCACGGTATCAATAGCAGTCAAGAAGTTCTCAAACAGAGGGACGTTCAGGTCCCTAAGCTTCATGAAGTCATCTGTGTGGATGTAGGACGTGAAGTACGCATGAGTAACGCCTCTACAAAGAGGCCACATCTTTGCGATGATTTCATCAACTGGAGAGAGAAAGTCGATGGCGGCAAATTCAACTCGGGGATCTTGCCAGAAGTTTTTCATGGGACTTCTAGAAGTGACAACTATACGTGACCTATAAGGCACCGTCAGTAATCAATAGCTCCAAGCCTTTGCGCCAGTTTGACTGAGACATATTTACCATTCTTCATTTGGCTGACGAATAAGATGTTCAACAATTGCATTGCCGCTGACACCATTGCAGCCCGCGATGAATGCCACTTTCGCCGCTGGGAGAGTCATGGTTGGAGCTGATGCGTAGGATACCTAACAACGTTCGTGGGAGTATGATAAGAGGAACCTAAAGAACTAAACAATGAAGTGACTAAATAGCTATTGTGTGTGTATGTATATATATTCAACTCCCCTTTTCGACGAGCTTCTTAGGCTGACCCAGGTCTAGCTTCAGTTTCGAGCTCAGCTCGGAATACGTCCTTTGGTTCAGGCTCTCGGGGCTGGAATACTTCGCGGAACAGTGACATCACCGTGGGAAGCGAAAGCGGAATGGATTCTTCCACGGAATACTCAGATCAAGCGATGCTGCACGGTACACAATGCCAATACGTATGCCCCTGGAGCGCTGGAGAACAGGGACCCAAAGCCCTCCAAACCTCTGAGACGTAAGACCGGCCTTAGCGCTATCCCGGGGCTATAACGGTGGCATCATCACTGCTTTACTCTGGTATGGGATGAATAATTCATGGCGCTCCATGGCAAGGCCTTCCAACGCGACAAAGGTTTCATCCGAGCTCGCTACTAAAGGTATCGCGAAACTGGCGGGTACAATTACCATTCCGACATGACTAAAAATGAACGATGAAGGGACAGATGATTCCGAACCGCTTTCGGCTGCCGAGCTTGGTTCCGCTATGTAACCTCACACGCACGTGATCAACACGGTCAACGGACCGGGTTTCGGTTCTCATCTCGCAGTAATCAGGGACTTAGCGGAATGCAACTTCGGAATGACCTCTTAGACCAAGATCTAACCATTTTGCCTTCGGCCCGTAGCTCAGATCCAGGGCAACTGTGCTACCCTGTGGGGACCATCGCTCCCACTGCTCTAGTCTATATAGTGTACATGCAAGTCCAGTCTATTGCGTAGAGAAAGGAGGAGATATCATAAGCGCCACGGAAGCAAACTGCCCCTAAAACAGAGTAAAGGGAGTGGTAACTTGTCAAAAGCCATGGCTTCTTCTCCTGCAACTCCTGTTTCTGGTGCGACAGCCACCAGATCCGGCAGCAACGAGAAGCCCGAATGCGACCATTCTGAGGTCGCGCGTACTGCAACAGTGAAAGCTCTTCCAGACAATGTCAAGACAGAGGCCGGCTTACTTCTGGACACCGAGGGCTTGGACAGTCATAGTTCTCTACAACTCGCCAGCGATGGACATGTAAGACTACATTCCTGTGTCATGAATTTTTTTGCTGACACGCACCGGGTCAGACGGTGCTTCTTCCTCAGCCGACTAGCGACCCCAACGATCCGCTCAACTGGTCCTGGACCAAGAAACACCTCCTCCTGTTCACGGTCGCTTGGGGTGCACTATGTGCCGACTTCACTTCTGCAGCTGGCTCAGCAGTCATTTTTGCGCAAGCAGCGGAATGGCACATCACCCCCAACAGAGCCAACCAGCCTAACAGCATCAATATCTTGCTCGGGTGATTATCTTCAGAGTGAATTTGCAGTTAGATTGAAGCTGACTGTGGACTAGGGGCCTCGGTGGACTGCTTTGGGTGCCTATGAGTTCGTTCTGGGGTCGGGCTCCCGTTCTTTTCTGGACCACCATCGCTGGTTTCGCAGTTTCCATCGGTGCCGCTGTGTCGCCAACCTATGAATGTCACTACGCCATGCGAGCTCTCACCGGATTGTTCCTAACTAGCGGCCAAACTATGTCAATCGCCTTCCTTAGGGATGTATTCTTCTTCCATGAGCGCGCACGAAAGATTGGTCTCTGGGCGGTGCTCTACATCGCCTCGCCATACCTTGGGCCCTGCCTCAGCAATTTCATGATTTACGAGACCCATCACTGGCCTGACGTTTTCTGGCTTTGTGCAGGTGTGGTCGGCCTGCAAATCATCTTCATCTTGGCCTTTGTCGATGAGACGTGGTACAACCGCGACAAGCCGAGTCAAGAGCACCCAGTCCGACGTGCTGGCATTCGTGGTCGACTGATGCGGATAACGGGCATTTGGCAGCTTCAGCATCACAAGACCTACTATCCGAAGACGTTGGCAACCTGTAAAAAGTTTGCCATGACAATTACGAAGCCTGCATTCTTTTTGATTTGTTTGGGCTAGTAAGTTTCTTTTGTGGCTATCATCCGTCTACAAAGCTGATCCTAGAATAGCCTTCTCGTCTTCGCGTGGGCAATCGGCATCAATATTTCCACCACGATACTTTTTGCCAAGCCAGAGGTCGCCGGCGGTTACGGTTTCTCGAATAAAGGAATCGGGTTTCTCTATTTCACACCCATTGTAGGCGTCTTCGTGGGCGAGATCTTCGGACATTTCTTCAACGACTATATGGCACGCCGTTACATCCACCGACACAATGGTGTCTTCGCGCCTGAAGTACGTCTCTGGATGGTTTATATCTCTATTGTTTTCATGGTTCCTGCCCTTGTACTTGTTGGCCAGGCTCTCCAGCGGCACCTGCATGTCACGGCCGTCATTTTCGGTTGGGGCATATTCAGTTTTGGTGTCATGACCATGTCTGTCACCGTCACCGCCTACGCGCTCGACTCATATCCCACTGCGCCCGCAGAGCTAGGTGGTTGGATCAACTTCGCGCGTACCTTTGGCGGGTTCAGCGTAGGATACTTTCAGTCGCCTTGGGAGCAGCGTGTCGGTGCGGCTGGGAGCTTTGGCACGCAGGCTGCCATTGTGGCTGTTGCGGCTGTGCCGGTGCTCCTTGCGCACATTTATGGACGTTGGATGAGGCAGAGGTTTGGTCAGATCGAATGATTGAAGAGTTTACTGCCCTGTGCGAATTGTGCCTAGCTACAGCGTATAACAAATGGTTATTATGAGATAGACGGGCATTGGGCAGGACTTGAACAATGTAAATTTCGAGTTGAATTAGTTTGCTTTACAACTATACCAATAATGAATCATTATTTAGCAGACAATTATTAGTAGAGTCTCAGCAACACCCTGGCCAGTCATTGTGCACCAGGTATGAACTGGTACCCGGCGGGTTGACTAAGCAGGCTTCTAGGCCCCCCCCTCTCCTACCGGAGAGGGGGCATCACAACCTGTTTCTTGGTCGCTGCTGTATCTCTCTTACGTACCTTCAAGTCATCACAACTTCATCAATTCAAGCCCAATTCAAGCCAAATTAAATATACTATATCTTCTATATCACATCTCACTATGCCTCGATTTTCAGCCAAGTCTAGCAAAGCTGCCGCCGCTGCTGCCCGTGCCTATCTGTCAGGTGACTACGTCACACGTACAACGCGGGGGAATCCGGCCGCCCCACGAGAGTACACTGTCGCCGAAGTTGCTATATTACACCACGTAACTGAGGGTCTTATGAAGAAATACATATGTCTTTTGAAAGCTGGCGAGGCCCTTCCTAAGGCTAATCTAGGTGGGAATCCTCTTGCTGTTACTAAGGCAGAGGAAAAAGCCCTGATAACGTACATCCGGTCCGTTGAAAAGAGCGCATTTGCGGTCACCGAGGCCTGTATTCGCAACTATGCTGACTTTCTACGAAGACACCGTATTCAGGGCCCAATTACCCCTGTATTGAGGTCTTGGACCTGGCGTTTTAAAGCCCGGCACCTAGAGCTGCAGTGTAAGGCACCTAAAATCAAGGAAATCTCACGAGCTGGGGCAGAGCTTGACATTGAGGGGCTTGAGGCTTGGTATTAGGAATATGAAGCTATTCTCATTGAATTCTGTATCTAAGTGGCTAACCTGTGGAATTTTGATGAGACCCCCTTATAGCTAGGGTGGGTTGACAGCGCTGTCTGCATCTTTTTGACCCAGATGAAGAAAAACAGCCGGCCTGTGGCTTTCTAACTGGGAAATAAGGAGTTATTGACGTCTATTGATGCTATTAGCGTAGCTGGCAGGGCGATTCCTTCTTTCCTTATTCTATTAGTGAAGGTGTTGCTTGAAGAATACGCTATAGCTAATATCTGTGGGGAAGTGGTGCTTATACATACTGATTCTGGTTTTAATAACGCCTATAGAGCTAAGTAGTGGCTATAGCACTTTAATTATCACTCTTTTGCATGTAGTGATGACTTCAAAGACTTCACTATCGAGACCTAGTTTGGCTACGCTGCTAATTTAACGTGAGGAAGCTGGACTCAGCAGGTAGCTTATATGGCTTCTTTGATGACCCGGAAGACAAATCCGGTATATCGGATGCTTCTTATGGACGGATTTTCTGCCTATGAAGACCTTGAATTTATCTAGTATTGTGATATGTTTGACATTATCCCTTTCTGCCTTCCTTCTCATACTAGCTATCTATTATAACCTCTCGATGTTGGTATTTATTAGCATTTAAAAAAGCGGCAACGTGAGGTCCTTGTAGACTTCATCACAGGCGGCGGTATGCAAATCAGTCGATACAACTTCCTCAATTAATGGGATGACCTCTACAGCGCAGCTTTCAAGGCATGCTACATTTACGTTGGCTTTGAAAGGGCCGGTCTTATGCCCTTGAAGCTGGAGGTTGTATTAGGTCTACTTCGCCGGGCTGCTCAGGACCTCGAAGAGCTGTTATTTCCCAAGCTTTTACAGCAAGGATGCGTTATACTAAGGAAGGTAAAGAGGGACCTCGTAACGATATAGAAAAAGCTCGAGATTTTGAGCAGCCCCACGAGGGCTAAGATTACGAACGTTGAGGCCTCTATAGACCTTGCTATTCTCACGTAGTTAGCTCATAAGTAGTATGTTAACTTACAGTAAGAGCGAATTCGTCATGAGAATTGCTGTATGAAGACTAAGCGGAGGGTCAAGACCGGCGATGGTTACATGACGATGACCCAGCTAGGAGAAACAGTCTCTTGCCGAGCTCATGAAAAGTAACTTAAGGAGGCAAAGCGGCATAACTGGGTCTAGGAAGCCTAATTCCGTGAGCTTAGGAAGTAGGTTGATGAGGCTCATGAAGCTGCCTCTATAGGTGAGCCCCTAAGACCCTGTCTGTACGGCCGGGCTGCTGCTAAGGCTAAGAGAGAAAGAGAGGCTGCTGAGGCTGCCGCAGACCAGGAATGGCGCTGCAGCCTTCTAATATCTGAGGAGCTTGAAGTAATTGAAGCCCTAAGGAAGAAATAGATTGAAGGAAGTAATACATAGAGGTCACATTATTACATAATATATAATAGAGGGCATCTTCTTACTATTCTAGAGGTGCTGACTTAGGCACAGAGCAACGTCATAGCTGACTTAATTACAGTCTTAGCTAATGAGGCTGACAGAGCTAATGAGGCTGACAATTCTGATGCTAATCCTGATGACTTTATCTCAGTAGCTTCATTATAAGAATTGCCCCAGCTACCTAATGAGGAAAGTGGAGATGAGGATGATATTGAGATCATCTTGAAGCCCTAGCTTCAAGCTATTACAGACACTCTTTCAAATCAGCAATAAAGAATCAGAGCACGAGGAATTGAGGATTAAAGTGAGGGTCAATTACAGACTGAGGGATACGGTGGATTTGGTTACGATTAGGTGCGTAACACTTACTCAGATGACGAGGGACCAAGGACTATTAGAGTAACAGGCAAGGATATTGCTATTCCAAAGGTACGGCGGCGGGCGTAGGGTGCAACTTCAATTGACCACAACATTTTAGTCTTTTAGAAAATATGTAACAGAACTTCAGATGTGTATTATCAGAGGCTTGCGCATCATATGCTATTTTATCTTAATTTTACATTATCAATTGGGTGATGTGGCGTACATTGAAGTCGCGGAGGAAAGAAACAGCAGTGACCAAGAAACAGGTTGTGATGCCCCCTCTCCGGTAGGAGAGGGGGGGGCCTAGAAGCCTGCTTAGTCAACCCGCCGGGTATCCCTCTTGCTGGTACAAGGGTTCGGAGATCGGCGAGAAATCTGCCTTGTTGTTCTCCACAGCCGCCTTCCCTCGTTGTTCCGGCATTCTTCTCGCCGCTGCCATTGTCCAGATAGGCGACATTGACGGCAAGCCAGGTTGAGCATGAATCTTCTCAAAGGTCTCGCCACCGTCTTCGTGGGAATCTTCAGCAGCCAAAATCTAGCAAAACCAGGTGCAGATAGTAGCGAGAACGATAAGGTAAAACCTGCAGCGGTTAGCGTCTGTTATGTCTCAGGCCGCATGTAGAATACGAAGCATTAGGCCACAGGGGTCTAGGCTTGTATGCCCGTTAGTCATTGCATGTGCCAGCAATTGGAAAGGGTTCATCGGGGGGGTGAGAACAATCGTCGTCGGTCAAGGTCGTTTCTACCGACGGATTTAAAGTTGCGCAGCTGTCAGCTGTGATGCTCAAGGGAAGTGCTCCGACTCCTTGCTGCCTTGTTACATGCCTCAACGCTTAATTTCGGCCCGAACGCCGCCTTGCTGCAGATCTTAAACGCCCACATCCGTCCGACCTGAGGACCACCTGTGTCGATCGGTCAGCCAAATATCGGCCTGTGGAGAGGTTGGTTTCCTCAAGCTTACGAGTGTGTACTGACTCACAGCCGAAAGGTACCAGTCGTAAGTAGTCCTCGACGCATTTGTCCACCTCGACATTCCACATGGAGTAATACGCCGATAAACTTTTTGGAGGTGGCAGGTATAACTTTCGCCATGCTCTCTCCAGCAAGTTTGCCTCTAGGAAGAACAAAAGAAATACACAACGTGCTATTAAATTTAAGTATCCTATCCAACACGTTAGTTGATATTTGGCAGCGAACCCGTACAAATTCATTATTGGTCGAGATGGAGCAACATTTGTGGACACCCATGACTATGTCTCGGCTTTCGGCCTCGTGTCATCTTGCATTCAACCCAGAGTCCTAAATAGGGCATTGTTTCGATCACTCCGCTGTCACCTGCCCTCTAGACCCTCTTCATGACGCAGCATAAGCCGCCATTATGCAGTTCCACTAAATGGTTGAAAGCAATTTTATCAGACGGGGTTAGCGCAAATGAGGATCCTAAGGTGATCTCCGAGTCTAAGCCGTTGTTGTCGAACCCAGACATGTACCAAAGTGGTGAGCATTACTCCATCTCGAAGATCATTTCCAATGAATAACTACGGATCCTTGTCTAAGACCTCCGAACGTGCCTGACGGCAAAATTCCTTCGGAGAACCGGCAGCTGGAACACGAGAAGCAAGTATAGTGACCTACGAGGAACAATTTTCCACCTCCACTTCTATAGTTTATGCAAGCGGTTCTGGATAGAAACGCAGACTTTGCAACTAAGTATGTGCAGTACTATCCACATACCTGAGCGGTGTCACTCCCTGCTAGGACGATAACTTGGGCTTAGATATAAAAGGAGATGCCTTCCACGCCCAAGTGTCAACAGTGCCTTCAAGACATCAAACCAATTCACCTTACATTTCTACTACAAGACTTCCCCGTTCTATCATAACCTCTCACTCTCGAAAATGATCTTCGGCAAGAGCTTGTTCATCCTTGGCACCTCTGCTTTTGCAGTGAGTGCTGCTCTCGGAATCAACTGCCGCGGCAGCGGTCTCTGCGCTAGCAACAAAGGTCTGCTCGGAGAAGCCCAAGCCCAATTAAGGGGAGCGGACCAAAACCAGATTTTCTCTGATAATCAGCACATCACATGTGTTAAGTCGTCCGTCAGCATTGGGGACCCGTCGCTCTGCATCTACTACCAAAAGACCAACGGTAGAAACTGGACGGTCGGCCAGACCATTGCCTTCATACAACAACTCCTGGATCATGGATGTGCGGCCTGCGGTAGCGTGCCCACAGATTCTGGAAACAATGTGGACAACGGGATGCTGACCGCCAACATGGTGACAAACGCTCGACGCGGTATGGACATGGTCACCAAGGTTGCCAGAAAGGAGAAAGTCCGGAAAGCTGCCGTGGAGCACGAGCCAGCCGCATTTTCCAAGAGAGAGGATGCTACCGAGATGTTAGCACGCGCCCTTGGAATCAACTGTCGTGGCAGCTCGACTTGCAACGCTGGTGGTCTCGCTGGAACTCCCGCAGGTACCCTCGAACAGGTTAGAGACGCTGTTGCAGCGGGCCCGGAGGGAACGTGGTCGAACGGACAGCAAGTTGCCTGTGTGCCACACGCCAGCGGCAGACTCTGTGCCTTTTATCAGAACATCGGCTCTCGCACCTTCAACAAGGAACAATCTGTCACATATCTTGAACAGCTGATGGACCATGGTTGCCGTGTCTGTGGCAGTGTTCCGACAGACTCTGGCAACAACGGTGGTAACGGTCAGTTGGTCGTTAATTACGTCTCTTGAGGGAACTAGCCTAGTTATGGCTCATTGTTGATGAAAGTGAGACTTTCGAGCTTTGTAACGATTCGTCTTCAAATCTCTCCAGTGTTGCCTAGTATTCACTTGCTGTCACTACGGTTTTTAGATACTTAGCAACTTACCTTATAACAAAATGAGCTTGACCTACAAAACTTAGAGACTAAACTTGACCATACCAAATCCATTTCCATTTCCAGAGGTCAGTTCCTACTGCTCTAAGCTGAGGACGCTAGAGTTCCTGCTGGGTGTGGGTGAGCTGATACTAAGCTACCTAGCTGTCCCACTTTCAAGGTCATAAATCTAGGGTAGTTAGGTAGCTGTGAGTGTGTGTGTACTGGGGGCTGCTGAGGTTGAAAGATGCTGCTGTGTAAGTGTAGATGTTAGCTATGCTGTTTATAGTTATCTAAGGACTAAAAGTAGAAAACTAGGTACACCTGACCCTGTTGGCTTGCAAGCTCTCCCTCTCTATCTGTCTCGGCTTCGTTTTATTCATATCCATCTACTCTACAGGGTACAATGCACTGAACATGTGATGTTTGTAAACGTACGATCATTACTTGTGCAGTTTATTGTTTACGTTTACATCTTAGTAACTGTTAGCGATGGTCTGGAGATGGATTTATTGATAATAATATTCTTCATTCGTTTCATTGCTAAATCTATTTGATTTCTTAGCCCTACCTCGCTTTTAATATCGAAAGCAGCCTCAGTGAACTGGCTGCTGGGTAATAACTGACGCCTTGGATCTCATGCACTCTTAGAAAGAAGAGTTGTCGCCACAAGAAAAGGCACCCTTGACTTTGCTACTCTCGCTCTCGAAAATGTTCATCAGCTCAGTAATCGAGGACCACAGGCCGCCAGCGTTCATAAACAGGGACTGGACGATAAGCAGTGCGTTGAAAATTGTGAGAAGGATTCTCTTCCAGTCCTTGAACAGGCAATCCCAGTTCAAGTGAAACCAGAAAATTGCACTAAGTCCGAACGTAAACCAGGCGATAGTGGTGGCCGATGAAATAGCAAGGATAGAGTCAAAGACAGGAATGGCGTTTGAAATGATCCAGACAATAATCCAGTACAGGGTCACGCAGGCGATCCAAGTGCCCCAGGATTTGACGCTGCGGTCGGTGACCTGATGTGTCGACTTCATCCACCTCATGGCGACTACATACATGTACTTGATGCCAGTATGCCCGAAAGCCATGGCAGTAGCAAAGACAGCAGGGAGTACGATGCCGTAGGCAATTTTCGCAGGGATGTAAGGTGCGGAACCCAAAGCGGGAGAGGTGGTGTAGTCTCCAGCAAGACAGTAGATGGCGATGGCGACGATGGTATAGATGGCGATGGAGAATACCTCAAGACAGGCTAGGGCCATAGGGAAGTCCCTGTTTGGGTCCTTCATCTCAGCCATGTAACTTACCTAGCCCTTTGGTTAGCTTTGATAACAATCAACTCGAGGGGAGTGTTGGGAGACATACGAAACTGATGTTGCCGGCGTAGGCGTAGCAGATCTTGAGACAGGCGTTGACACCCTCGCGGAATGAAGGGTTGCCAATAACCTGAATCTCTCTGTCCCAGCCAGGCGGGGCCTGTGTGGGGCTAGCAACGCCTAAGCTGATCATGACAATAAGAGCGGCGGCGAGGATGCTGATGGTGGAGGGAATTCCACTTTGAGACACGAACTTGACGGTGCGGGGGAGACACAGAACCCAACAGGCAATGACAGCGATGGTGATGAAGGCCACAGTGCAGAATGCATGGTTGCTGAGAGTGTTGAACGAAACCGAGAGCGTCACGCTCGCCGAGGCGCAGGTCATCATCACCTTGATCATCAACCCAATGCCGGCGATGATCTCAAGTGGTCGGCCACCAACAATGCCGCACATTTCCACGACGTTGACGACATGTGGGTACCGACGGTAGAATTGTAGGAGCTGATAGGCCGTATATGCAGACAAAGAACCGAGACCGATGATAGCAATGACGCCGGGGACGATGCCGAGGACCTTGAGGCAAGCAGGCAGAGAGAGAATGCCGAGGCCAACTTGGTTAGTGACCAGGACGAAGACCGTATCCCATTTGCCGAGAGTACGGTAGTTTTTGCCGCCTTGACTGAAGATGTTTTCGGCGGGCGCAGACTGCTCGATCTTGGTGTCTTCTTGTTCGACATCGTCGTCCGCGTTGGTGATCCGGTCGTCTCGAGGCTTTGAGGTCTCAGGGTTGGAGGGTTGGTGCTGCTCAGTGGGGACTGGCATGTTGCTGGGGTTGAAGCCCTCTTCGGCCGCCTTGCTTGTGTTGTTATCCACAGCCATTGTTGTGTTGAAGTTGATGTAATTGGGGGTTGTTGGTCGAGTGTGGACTCTGATGTTTCCGGGGCTGCCCAAACGGGAACGGGTGGATGTGTAAAATTTCTGCAAAATGTGACAGCTAGTAGAATGGAAAGGAGGTTTGACAGAAGAGGAAAGAGGAGGGAAGCCTGACAGTATTTAAAGAGAGCCTTGGCAAACCTTCTCCAGCGGATCCTAGCCATCAATGTAGTTTCGGAGATGGAGTCGCCCACAAAGGTCGCGCCCCATCTCCATAACAAACACTAATGATGCCATTCGCCTCCGTCCAAACCCAACAAATACGCCCCGTCTACTGCACTATTGCGCGAAATTCGCTGGCCAAGATGCCCTCAGAGGCTCAGATGCAACCCGCAACTCTACGGCTGTGTCCACTATTCTCCCCCATTGCGGAGACCCGTCGTGGAGCCCCACGGGACGCGGCGCTTGGCGGACAGTCCGTCCGGGGTGACGATCCCAGACGGACGCTGTCACGTAAGATTTAGCAAATCGATGGCTTTCCATAACATAAATATCAAGTCATATAACCGGGGCCGTGGATTCCTTCTTCTCCGTGCGCAACCCTAATTGAACGCGAGCGAGGCCGTCTTTCGTCCCACGACTCGTACGTTTACGTGATGCTACGTCGCATGCCGGTGATCTTGTCCAATGCTTGTCCTGGGAACTGGGGGCTGAGGTTCCCCATCTCCACTCGCCTTGACCCCAGATTGAGGTTATGGGGAAGATTGCAGCGTTCTCACGACTAAGGGGAGTTACTAATGTCATCCAAGGCAGATGAAACGGCAGTTGCCAATTCGGCGACCAGAAGTGAGACCGTCGACAGATTATGGGTTTTGTTGACTCGGTCAGCGTTTCTCCGAACACCGCCGTCATGATATTCCGTGTTGGAAGAAATCATTGGCTGTAGTCCGCGAGTATTTGGACCGCTCTGGTGCACGTGCTTGGGTTCCAATTGAGCGCGTTTGCATAGTCCGCATGTAGATTGTCCTAAAACGTTGCAAAGTTATGACCGACCGGGTTCTCATTTTTCGCAATTTGGCATACCTTATGCCTAGGAAGGTTTACAGCGTGTTCACAAGTTCAATGACGATAACCGTTTAAGTACTTAGGAAGTAAAGTCTAGCAAGCTACCGACTGAATCAGAAGACGCTGTAGACAGAGAGAACATTCCCGAGGATGCCGCCTCCTCAACCTCAGACCCCACTGAAAGGTGGCTGCCTAGTCCTCACATCGACTCCTTTGGTTGATACCGACTGATCTCTAGGTTGTCGAGTTTGCGACCTTCAATGGATACGCGGTGACATCCAGTGTCCTTCCTTCCAGAAGTGTCTGAACAAAGGACTCAGATGTCCAGGGTACGCCCCCTGATTCAAAGGGATCCATGGTATTGCAGCACGAGGTTGACTGAACTTACACCAAAATACCATGGTCAGGCTTTACGGGAATCTCAGGCTTCTCGGCCTCTGGTGTCAATCTTGAATCCTGTCTCGTCTGCAGAAGACCTCGAGGAAGTCGACACAAGCAGACCCATCTCAACTGTCGGTATGAGATTTTATCAGGAGATAGGCTAAACGAATCTCGTTCACTGTTGTTGTACTTCTTATACCCTTCTCTCAAGCCCACATCAAACGAACGTAATAAGCTTTTCTAAAATTGGTTCTCAGTAGCACCAACGCTCTCGACTGACGACAATAAGATAGATCGCTAACCCGAACCAGTGTTCTAAATGAGCAAGATCATGATACCATGCAACTCAAATTATGTTGCGGTCTTCATTCCGGCTTTCGCCCCGTTACAACCACGAAGTCGAATATGGGATGGACTGAACGTTGACGCGATGCCTCCCTGACACTGGCGTTGAATACCTCGATCTCCTCTCTCGACCAACCCAAGACCTCGGTGAACAATACAGCAGTGAAGGCACCAACACCTTGGTAGAAATTCGCTCCCATAAGAGTACCAATTTCCTTCAGCCGTTGATCTTTCGGCCACGTGCCAATTGGGAGTTTGAAGCGTTCCTCTTTGAGGTCTGTGAACCCTGCTTCCTCAGCCCATTGCAGAAAAGATGGCGCCGGATCCATAGTACGGCCGATCTTGTCGCAGGCTGATAGCAAATTATCCATCATCTGCACCATCGGGTTTTCAGGCGCAAGGGAACCATCTTCAGAATACAGAGTGTTGTCGGATTCTTGGAACTCTATCCACCCTCCCGGCTTGAGGTTGGCATATGCCTGCTTGAACAACCTGGGCCAGTCTTTGATAGAGCCAGCCATGTAGCGGGAATGGATGTAATCGTACTGGATCGGCTCTACCCAATCCATCTCGACATCGTCAACAACAAACTTAACATTCAGGGGGACCCAATCCGGTTGAATCGGGCTTAGATCGTTTCCCACTATCGTACAGGAAGGATGCTCATCCCCAAACTGAATGGCCCAGATACCAGTTCCAGTACCGATGTCGAGGATGTTAAGCCCGACGGGCTCAATAGGGGCCAGGAAAAGACGGTCTTCAAGCACGCGATAGTAGACGTGATGAATCATGTCGAGGCGGTCCTGCTCGGTATCGTCGTTGGGGAAACTGTAGTGCCCTGCTCGGTAGCTGTGGTATCGCCGTCCGTACTTCCACTCATACTTCCTCACATTACTGGTGATGGAGTGACTGGCGGACAAGTTGTCGCCACCGAACGCAGGATCTGACTGGGCGTCGTCTACCTGCACCTCGGGAGCTGCCTGGGCCGTTCCCATTGCCAATCACATACGATATGTCGAGCGTCGGCTTCTATTTGAATCGCGTGACGGGAGGAACAATAAAGTGGAAGCGAGATGGTAGATGAGGGGCGGGGTTTCCGCAGAAAAGTGCGGCCGAGTCCGAGCAGGCTAGCAATCGGAGCGCGGGCGTCCACATTTACGTGAAGACCGCCTTTGCTGTGAATTTTTAATAATAGTGAGAAGTGTTGGTGTATATGGTGATGTCATATATTGGTGTAGTAATGTTGTAGGTAAAACTTTGATTGCCAACCTTCGCAGAGACGATAGAGAGGGTCAGCACAAACATTTTCAGCGCTCATTCTCTTCCCATTACAGTCTAAATGGGTCTCTGATGCAATGCGACAGCCCAAAGTACACTGTATCAATAGTAATATGTACAAAATAAATAGCCAACTTCTCGAAACGTCGCCTCATCTCCCATAGCTTAGATGGACTTGAAGACAGCCAGACTCGAGAGCGCTTTGCCAGGCCAGGAGAACAAAGTGTTGGAGTCGCACGACGACCCAAGAGCCTGATTGTTCATCCATGCCGGCTCCCAGTAGTACAACCCAACACCGTTCTTCACGCCTGCAACGACGTTGGCAACACGCTTGAGGAATTCAGTCTGGCCGGCAGCCGTAAAGGGAACGTCTTTCAGATCGCTGGGGAATGCGTAATCTGGCGACGGGCACGAAGTCGGCCAGTCGGTCTCGGCAACAACAATCTGCTTGCCCCATTTGGTGGCCATCTTGCCCAAAGTCGACTTCAGCGCGGAGATGGTCGCGCCGCTTCCGTAAAAGGGATAGTACGAGACACCCATCATGTCAAAGTCGCTAGCGGTGATGTAACCCTGGGCCAGCACGGTCGTGTAGAAGTACTCCTGGACGTTCCAGTCCCAGCCGCGGTCGAGGTGGATCATGATCTTGGGTTTGGGGCTCAGCTTCGAGTCCTTGATTCCCCACGCCGCCGAGTTGAGCAATCGCGCGATGTTGGAGTAGGAAGAGGTCGAGCCGACGGGGAAGAGCAGGCCGGAAGGGATCTCGTTGCCGATGGAGATGATGGCGGGCGGGACGCCGGCGCTCTGGAAGGCGTTGGACACGGCGATGGTGTAGTTGTACAGCTTCCAGGCGAGGTTCTCCACGTCGGTTGGCCAGCCGCTGGGGATTTTCTGGTTCGCCGGGTCGGCCCAGGTGTCGCTGAAGTGGAGGGTGAGATAGACGCTTAGTCCGGAGGCTTTGGCGCGTTTCGCGAGCTCGAGGTTGTAGTCCAAGTTGTAATCGCCGTTGGATGGATTCACCCAGACGCGCTGTCGGACGGAGTTGACGCCATTTGCCTTGAGGATGTCCTCGAGGGGTTGGTTGGAGCCACCGTTGGAGTACTGGATGCCCTTGTCTTCTTCAAGCAGCGTGGAGGACCAGTCGACACCTTTGTAGGTCAAGGCCGCCGAGACGGCCGACGAAAAGAGAAGAGCCGAGGAAAAAAGGGATGCCAGCATCTTGATTGACGATTACTTTGGACCTGCCGAGGGATATCGTCTAAGGACAATGTGTATAGCCTGAAGAATGTCGAACCCAAGTTGAACAAACCGTAAGCTGAAGCTAGGAAGTCTCCCTACTAATAGTCGCTGTCTTCATTAACTTCCGGCGGATCTCTCGGGGAACAGCAGGGTGTTTAATTTTGCTCCAATGAATGCTCTCGCCGTGGTGCCATTGAGTTGTTTCATCGTTAGTAGCCTGTGGAGATCTTCGTCCCTCAATTTAGTCTAAAACGTGCGGCTGCAAGTTACCCTGCAGCAGTTGACGTTCACCTCAAATCTGGGGTGCATGATGGAAGACGGCCATCATTTACATCTTCGATTATTTGGCGTTCCTGTGTTCTTCAAATTGTTTTGAATAATGAGAGTAAAATCGACAACTCTGGAATGAAATCAGAGGCCTCGGTGCTTCCGTGATTGTTAATCGTCAGTGCGGGGGATGGGTACCACCAGCCTTTTCTGTTCACGGCGGTGCCTCTTCCGTTGCGAGAAAGCTTATTCATGCCAAGCCTCTCTTCTCGGAACTTCGGGGTTGCCGGATGGCTCTTGAGTTTATCCAGCTGCTAAGCAAACAAGTTCCTCTATGCTCCCCTCATCCGTCTACAGGCAGTTAGTGGTACTGGTCAGTACAAATTTCCTCATTTAATTATTAGGCGCTTTAATTATCTCTCTTTTGTTTTTGCATCACGGTTCAGATACTTGTTGACTCTTCTAACATCTTTACCACTTTTAGGAATGGTGTTGGACTTTGCTTTGTAAGTCCCATAATCGCTGACTATCATCTCGTCCTGGTGTAAGGTTTGAGAACTTGAATGTTACAAAAACGAAACGAGCTAGCTGCTCTTGAACGTAATTAAACGGTGCGTTCTCTTCCGTTTGGCCTTATCCAGGGTGACAACCATCAGCGCGAGTTCCGCTCTCTTTGACAAATTTTCGATGTAATCGCAGTTCACTCATTCACGCCTCCCTTCAGCAGCGCCCCTTTCCTCAACGCGTGTCATGCAGGGCAGCTGGATCAGTCAATGTGGGGATCATAAAGAGCAGGAAGCCTGGAAGAGGATTAGGTAACAATGCCTGGAACGACGTAACGGACAGCTCTCGCATTAGTCGGCGACAAGACGCCCCGGTACGCGTATCGTATAGTGAGTCCTGAAGGGCAATCACAGCGTGCGTTGGCTGATAACAGGGTTTGGCAGCGATGTAGAAGTCGAAACATTTCCCCTGGAAAATCTGTTGCTGTGATAGGAGGATGAACTACAGTAAACATCAATCCTGATCATGTTGCCATGATTCGCTGTAATCATACACTGTGGAGTGACGCTTGCGGATCGAGCCACCGTTAGTACGGCGGCCAATTGAAATGTCACCTCGGGATACTAACCTGAGACGCAGTGGAGAACGGTGACGAAGATATCGAGTACGTAGGAGATTTGTGTCAGAGCCACGAAGCAACGGGTCATAAACAGAAGAGGCGTTGCGACAACTTCCAAATGTTGTTCAATGGGCATCAATACTAAGACATTAGGATGATTGGATGACTGATACCGCAGGGACCGGGTTTATCTTAATATACTGGAAGCTACGGAGGACCTCTATGGAATGATGAAAGCTACAATGCTTGAGAAAGGGACTCCTCAACATCAAACCCCTTACGCGTACTTCTGGACCATCTTCAACACAGCCTCCTCAATCTCCTTGGGGCTGGTTGCGCTCAGATAGTGGCCGCCGCCCTCGACGAAGGTCAGCGTGGCCTCAGGAGCCGAAGTGAAGAGCTTGATGTGCTCGGCTGGTACAATCTGCTTGAACACAGGATCCTCGGTACCCTATGACAGGAACTCATTAGCATTTAGTCATTCATGACATCAGAACTCACTAACCTGGAGCCAGTAAACTGGGCACTTGATGTCTCTTAGGCGCAGCAGCAAGCCGTCCCGCTCTAGGAGACATGCCACCGCGATCCTCAGCTTCTTACGACCTTCGTCGCCGACATAGACGCTCTTGAGAGTCTCGTCCCAGAAAGATAGTGTTTCGGGGGTGACGGCCGCACCGAAACCCACGGAGGCGACTAGACCTCGCCAAACCTCGTCAACGACGAAGTCAGGCGTCGGCGTCGCGCTGCCCCAGCCCTCGTAGAAGCCAACGAGTTGCGTCTTGGGGTCCCAGCAGCCTTTCTCGCGGGATACGGCGGACTCGTAGTCCATCGAGGTACCGAGAGGGAGCAGGCCGATAATCTGGGGTTAGAGACATGTCAGCTTGGCTCATTTCCCAGTACCCGGACATTGGGACTACCGAGTAACTAGTGGAGGGATCGGCCTCAACCAGGGCGGAGCATACCTTGTCGGGGGCCAAGAGGGCCATGCGGGTGACTATCCAACCTCCTTGACTGGTCCCCAAAGCAAAGGCCTTGGGAACGCCCAGGGCTTCCATGACCTGCAGCGACATGAGAGCCGAGTCCCAGTAGGTAAAGTGTTCTACGGGGCAGCTGGTCGCGCCATGGCCCAGGGGCTCGATGGCGAGCAGGTTGACGGCATCGGTGAGGGTCTTGCTGGTGAACTGAGCGTTGAAGAGAGACGACGTGGTGCACATGGAGTTGACCAGGACCACGGTGGGCTTGCCGGCGTCGATGCCATCGCCCGAGACTCGATAACCGGCGGTGATGCCACCGAGGTGGGGAACTTTGATAGTCGTGGTAGCGGCCATTTCGAGGGTTGGCACAAAAAGTATTCGTCCAAATGTAGGTAGGTATTAGGGGGCTCGTGGCTTAATGAAGATCTCTCTTTGGGCGACGAGGCTGATAGTTTCACAAACGCGATATCGGCCACAAACCAGCTGGACGGATGAATCGAGGGGAAGAGAGGGGAGAATAACCAGTGTCCAAACCTCGGCGACTAAAGTAGACAAGGCGTCGGCGAACTGTGGACCATGACGACACGGGGCACATAGACTAGCTCCCGGGATACGGGCACGTCCCTGGTCGTTGGAGTCGTACCTGGCGGAGCTGTCGGCGGACGTGGAGTGGAGATGGGGGCCGAAAGGAGGTTACACTCCGTGTTGATCAGAGCTGCATACGGACACAATGCCGAGCAGTACCGAACCACCGCGCCGGGCTAATGCAGGGTTTTCTCCTGGATCCGGCGTTGGGGTTCGGCGGACTGCGTCAAGTGTGGCGGACGACCTGAAAACCAAGCCAGAACTGTGCGTCTATTGTTACCACAAAGAGGGTTTGAAACGGTCCGTCGGACGCCAGCGTCCAATAGTTCCCACGGGCCGTCACCCGTTCATGAATAAGGTATTCATTCACAGACGGGCTCTGCTAGTCTGGCGGACCGGACCGTTGGGCGCTCTTGAGCACAGCCGGGGTTAACGGTCGTTGGCGTTGCGTTGCGCGGCAAATACCTGACTCGAGATGTTGCATGGACAAGATGATCGCCATGGCTATCTTCAACGCCGTTCCGCCGTGCAAAACACACGACGGAATTGTACCGGAGAGTTGTATCAACCCACCACACCACTGCCGAAGTAAGGCAAGCTGAAACCACGGTACCACGCGAGATGGTCCCACCGAAACCAAAACTCCGAGGCTGCGGCACAGCATCGAGCCGAGGTGTACTCCGTATTGAGGGGCGCTTGGTAGGTGTCAAGGTGTCAAATCCGGGTCCTAGCCGATGTATTGCACTCAATTGTGGTCTAGCTCGTGCTTGCCCCTATCGTTCCTACAGGGCTCAGTTCCATCCCTGCCGGAGCATAACCCCCCCATTGGGATCGGCAGCGGTAGTGGTGATAGTTCTGGTGGGGAGGCGACTAGTTGTGGACCGGCGGGCTTGGTGCAGAGGCCGGACCGTCCAGCATCCCTGGAATATAACGCATTAGTGGGAAAAGGTATTTTCTTGTCATCTCGATCGATAGCGCCACTAGGCCAGGCTATGTTGAACCTGGGTGCTAATTGAACTCGGATGATTGAAGAACTCGGACGCCTGCTAAACTCTGTCTAGTCTGCTCTGTGATAGCTGCAAGTTCCAGTTGCAAAGTGCACACCAAATGCCGTCGTCTTCAGAGTCTCAGCTCCCCGGCCTGCCGGGTTACGACCCGCACAACATCCAGCCATGGATCATGCAAGTCGTGATCATTATGACGGTGCTGGCACTGGCATCCGTCTGCCTGCGCCTGGTGAGCCGCCATCTCAAGGGCCAGAAGTTGTGGTGGGATGACTGGGTGATTCTGTTTTCCATGGTGAGTGGGATCCCAACTGCGCGGCCCGGTTCCGAGGTGTTGACGTGAGAAAGGGCTGGAACTTCGTCGTCGTCGGCTTCATCTTCGCCATGTACAAGTGCGGCATGGGCATCCACGCCGACTTGGTCGACCCGGACGACATCGTCATGATGGCGAAGTGGCTAGTCGTGGCCGAGATCCTCTACGCCTTCAACCTCGGCTGGACAAAGCTGAGCCTGCTGCTGATGTACTACCGCATCTTCCGCGTGCCGTACTTCAAGAAGATGGCCTGGATCGTAGGCACCTTTGTGCTGGCCTGGGTCATCACCGTCACCTTCCTGTTCGTCTTCATCTGCATCCCCGTCGAGAAGCTCTGGTACCCCGATCTGCCCGGGAGGTGCATCAACCAAGTCGGTACCTGGATTGCCAATGCCTCGTCCACTATCATGACCGATGTCATCATCTTGCTGCTGCCTCTGCAGCCAATCTGGAAGTTGCAGCTGGGGAAGCAGGAGAAGCTTGGTCTCTCAATTGCCTTTGGCCTCGGATTCTTGTACGTCAAGCATACCTTGCTCTCCCCCGTAGTCGCGCTCCGAGACATCTAGCTAACAATCGGCTCAGTGTTGTTTTCGCTTCCGCATACCGAACCAGCGTCCTCTTTACCTACTCAGACACCGATCCGACCTATACTCTTGCCCCTACAGTCGGCTGGACAGCAATCGAGATGTCCGCCGGCATTGTCTCGGCCAACCTCCCCACTCTGCTGCCAGTGCTAAGGATCTTCGTTCGCTGCACTGGACTGCAACGCCTGGCAGGCACT
Organism: Neonectria neomacrospora; assembly: GCA_013756995.1. NCBI lineage: Eukaryota > Fungi > Ascomycota > Sordariomycetes > Hypocreales > Nectriaceae > Neonectria > Neonectria neomacrospora. Next base: position 79,449 of record JABSTB010000108.1, read on the forward strand.
GTACACAGTACATCGAGATCGGGCTTCGGGTCCAAGACGGACAGATCCGCCTTCAGCAAGGGACTCTCGTCGCGGGAGGACGCCGAAGCAAGAACCGTGCCGCCATCCGAGGCCAATGGAAGGGGGGATGTGTTTTACAGACTTCCTGACGAGACCGAGTCTGATGGCGTGGGGAAAAGAAACGACATGACGCCTTCGTCGCCAATCGATGCAGCGCTGAGGCCCGATGTGAAGGGGTACGAGTTCACGGTCAAGAGCTTCAAGTCCAACACCGACAGATCCGATGACAGCGGAGATGACATCCCACTGCATAGCATTCGAGTGCAAAAGCAGTTTCGGCGGTCGATATCGGGCGTTTAAATGAAGCAGGGAAAGCTAGAATTTGTATTATTAAACCCAGGAACGTCGGATACGTACTGGCGTACGGGAATTGCACTAGTGACGATTTCAGAAACTCCCAGCAGTTCTATCACGTTTATGAAGGACGCTAGCTAGGCCGTATTAAATAGCAACAAGATTTTCTGCGAGAGACGCAATCTATTTATTTACTTCTTTATTCACCCTGGTCCACAAGCAGCCGATTGAGTTCGTCGCATATCAAGGTCCCACTAGCAACCCAACGAAGGGTTCGTGATCCTAGCGCTTATCTTTTTACTCTCCGAGCGCAACGTCCCGGGGTATGACGGACCACAAAGGAGCAGCTCACTAGCGAAACCTGTAGGGTTACAATTCCTCGCTTTGTTGTTTAGTCACAGTCACTGATAAATCTGGGCAATACCACCTTCTTTCACCGCGAACATTTGCTACCAAGTCTTCATCCCATCAACCATATCCCGAACCGAGCCCACCAAGGCGATGCCATTCCTGTCTATGGCTACTCCTCGGCCGAACTTTTCTTCTCCATCTAATTAGGCAGAGTTAAAGGTGGTCAAATCCACGACCAGCCACGCAAACTCAAGCTCCAGCGGAGGAGAGATATCGGAGACGGCGCCCATGAAGTACATAATGCAGATAAATTTAAACAGGTTACATTTGGGATAGCTTTAATATAATTTTCCTTCATTAAATAACTAGCTATGCCAATCAAGTTTATAGTACATTCGATTATTTCGGTCATACGTTGTACGTCGGATTCCTTCAAAGTCTCAGAGGCTATGTCCTTCTTAAAGGAGGGTTTCCAAAGCCCACACCCAACGAGCCTTTACAAGCGCTCTACAACACCAATAGAGACTAAACTCATGTTGGTCACAGCGGCTAGGTCTTGTACAGTTTGGATAAGACGACCATGGCTTTGGGGAGAAAGAGTCTAGTGCATATCATGGAGCTATCCCGCGAAGCAGTCAAGTACTACTGCGCGGTCTTAATCTCAGCTGCATAGGCACACCCTTAACCACGCTGACTACACTGTCGCGGGCTGACGGACTACGGTAATCCAAGAGACTGAAGTTTGAAATGCCGAAGGTTGACTTCCGAGAATATACATTCACACGGTAACAATACCGCGGAATGAGCCTGACTCGCGATCCAGTAAAACTATCAATCATCTGAAACAGGTGTCTGTACTATTGCTGTTTTATCTAGCCATTAGAGAGCACTAAAATGCGGTCAATTCTCGCATACTTCCTCAGCCGCTCATCCTGTTTCTGCGCCTCCTTGTCGGTTTTGTCTAGTACAAGAGTAAAGCTGAAGAAGAATTTCAGCGATGCTAGGTCTCTACCCTTAAAAGTAGTGGGATATTTTGGACCTTTGGGAGGAACGTCTCATGGCCATGGGGCAGGACAAACACGCCCTCAACATGGGTCATGGCAAAATTACTTCCAACAATAGATGTCCCAACCTAGAAGATAAAGAGGGTTCGTTGCGGAGACGGATCGATACGATTGCTTGACAATGTATAAAATTGTCCCCGGTAAATGATCTGACGCACTTTGACTGAATCAGGAAACATACCTGTTGTCGGATCTAGTTAGACGGCGTCATCAGCCCAAGATCCTCCCAAAGCCTGCGCGAACGCTTGTATTAGCCTGAAATTGCTTGAGAAGAGTCTAAGGGCGGAACTCACCTGCCTATAATTACCGCGGGCCATCTATCTAGTTAAAACTACGAGATCTCACCTACGGTGTGGCCATATGAACGAGCGAAGCCTTTGAAATAACACAGACCAATCGCCTATGGCAATCAATCGCGGGCCACTGTGTCACTGATAACCGGCTGTGTTGTCCTCTACCGAGGACCTAGTTTTCGCTAAGTTGGACAAGCTCCAGCGTAAGCTCCAGGAAATGCCTTTTGGCTAGGGTTGTAGTTTAATTACTGGGAAGTGATATCAACGAGCCTAAATACTCTGGCACGATACACTCAAGCCAGTCCAGCCGACCACGCACTCTACACAATTCTTCTAGACATTCTTTTTGATGAAGCATTTATGAGATCGATTTTCACGGCTATTAAGGAGACAGTTGCAATTGAACTAGAAGAACATATTACATCCCGGCGGGTAGGTTCGTGTGGGACAGCGTGAAGACAAGTGATTGCCAGTCTCTAAGTAAACGTTCGATTACTGCTTGAACAATTGCCAGTGCCCTTCCTTAATCTCTCGGTCTGTCCTACTTCGCATCAGGTAGTTTCAACCCCTCAAAATTCGAAACACTCAATCAGAAAAAGACGCGTCGGCATCCCCACAAGTCGAATGATGCCGCATTGATCTTTTCCAGGCCGAGGTAGTGTTAAATAGCAGACTATTCTCCGCCGTGTCCAATTTGTTGCCTCTTCACATGCAAGCCAACGATGAGTTGATTTTATGGGCTACTGCGATATCGCCGTGTCTCTTTCTTTTCTATACTGGATGACGGTTTCTCACTCACCATGATTTGAGACCGATGATATATGGATGTTGTAGTTTGAACCCTCCAATATATAAGTGGTGAGATGTATAAATATCTACTGCCACTGATTTCTCATATCTTATATTGCAAGTACATTGAGGATCCATCTTCTGTTGCGACTGGCTTTGTCGACTGTGAATAGATCTAACATGTGCCATGTCAATCATCGGATAGATCAACACGCAATTGTTCGCCCCATCACCATTTATGATCGCATTGCCTTTGCGACACTTGGAAAAAAGTGTGTTCAAATTTTTCACCTATTTGGACTCGTCTAAATTTGTGTCAAGCGCCGAAAGTCCGGACAGTGGCCTTGCGAGAATCAGGCCATTGGTTAATTAAGTTGGCACACATATAGTCGCGGGTCTAATGACACGTCACCTAGAAGTCTAACTGAGTTGTTGTATGTCGCTTTTGGGTTGATGTTAGCAAGGGTTACGCAATAGCTGCTGATTTGTTGGCATGTGGGATTGCTAGTAGTAAGGTTAGTGGTATGATATGAGTAGGGGTATACGACGACCGACAACACTATTCCAAAATCAAGTACGTAGGAGCTATCCTTTGTAGATACATATCTCACGACACTGGGCGAGGTTTATCATGCACGAAGAGCTATATAACGACACCTCAGCCAGTCCATCTTACCCTCCCTCCCATCACAAGCCCTGTTTCCATATTATTACTTCCGTCCTCGTTTTCTACAACACATCGTCGTTTAAGCACATACACTGGCCGTCTCTGTTGTATAACAAAAATGCACGCCTTTCTCAAAGCGGGACTAATGGTTGGCGTTGCCACCGCCCAGTCTACACCCCCTGGCGGGTCTCCGCCTTCCAGCACCGTCAACAGCGGTACCGGTCTTTACGACCTGACTGATGGACAGGTTGTCAACGGCGGCACGTACTCATGCAGCGACAATGACACCAGCGTGTTTGTCGCCAACAATACCGTCAGCGCCACCCTGGTCGACGTGGCGATCGTCAAGTCGGGCAACACCTCCAACGACGACTCCAGCAGCTTTTACGGTCTCAACGCGGCCATCCTAGCTGTTGGCAATGCCGTTCTGAACATCACCGGCGGCTCAGTCGAAGACGCTGGTCAGGGGTCTGACGGCGTCTTTGCGTATGGCAATTCTACCATCTACATCAGTGGTACTAAGATCAATGTGGAGGGCGGCAACTCGGGTGGTATTGAAGTTGCTGGCGGCGGGTCTATGTACGCCTCGGACTTGACGATCGACTCCAACAACAAAGCCGCCATCCGCAGCGACCGTGGTGGTGGTAAATTGGTTGTCGATGGAGGTGTGTACCGCACTTCGGGTTCCCAAGGTGCACCCGCCGTCTACTCCACGGCCAACCTTACCGTCAGCAATGCCGTTCTGCATGCCGCCGCCTGCGAGGCACTCGTTATCGAGGGTCTCAATGAGCTGACCATCAACAACTGCACGGTCTCGGGGAAGATGACCAAGTACGGCACTCAGCAGCTACACAACGTGATGCTGTACCAGAGCATGTCGGGCGATGCCGAAGATGGACTCTCTGAATTCGCAATGAATGGTGGATCCATGGAATCGCTGAGCGGCTGCATGTTCTATATCACCAACACCGCCGCTGCCGTCACTCTCAGTGGTGCCGAGCTAACCTTGAGCGGCGACAGCAACTATCTTTTCAACGTGTCCGGAAACGATGCCTCCAATGGCTGGGGCAGTGTTGGCTCAAACGGTGGCAATGCCACTCTGAACCTCTCTGGCCAGACCGTTGTGGGCGACCTCTACGCCGACTCCATTTCGAGCCTGAGCGTCAATGTCGCCGATAACTCCGACCTTACTGGCGCCATGAACCCCGACGGTACGACAGCATCTGGTCTTGCGGTTACCGTTGACTCCACTAGCACTTGGACTCTCAATGCTGATAGCTACATCACTTCTTTCACTGGCAGCTTGGCCAATGTTGATCAAGGCTCGTACACGCTTTATGTCAACGGCACTGCGGCCTCCCTATAAGCCCTACTCCGTCTAGTCGCGCTTTACCTTTTGTGTTCTCAATAAGAAAAGCAACCTTATAAGGAGCCGTGTCAACTATAAATAGAGAACATTCAGTTTAGATAGAAGTTAGTAGTTTAAATGCTTATCCTTTCTATAATTGTTATATGAGCTCATCAGCCGAAGACGACTCGATGCACCATCTGAACAGTGCTCATTTCTGCGCTGCTAGACTTCAAGCTGCTGTTTAGCAGGCTTGATCTCGCTGTCTGGAGAGTGGCAGTATCTTTGCATAAACCTCGGGGCTCTGTTTCTTACCATCTGGTTACAAGGTTCAGGGGATGATTATGGTATGCATTGCGGTTGCGTTATGCTGCGTTGTGGTGTATTGAGAAAGGGGGAACAAGGCTGGCTTGATTTACCAGCTTCATGACACATAGCTAGGCTATCTATAGGTGCTGTACTTTAGGATAAGCTTTTTGTGAATTATATCTTAAGGTTAAAGATAAGGACCTACATGGTTATAAAAACAGGCTTAAGTGTGATAATAACATAAGCTAGATCTTAATAGTTTAATCACCAAAACTCGATGTAAGTCGCTAGTCATCTACTATTAAGCATATAGGCGAGCATAGTCGCGACATAGTGGATGATGTTTAGAAGAGTGCCGCCAGCGTGGGAGAGCATGATCTGACATCCACCATGCTCTTAAAGAGTACCACTAGTTATGAGGTCCATAGCCACTCGACCGTCTCATGAGGATAGTCAAACACAAACTGTGGTAAGAGGTTCTTGATCAAACCGGTTTCGACTAGATGGGTTGGATGCACTAATACCACGGCCTTGCGCCGACTGAGTTCTTTCCAGACCGGTTCGAAGGCGCCGTGGCCTAGATAGTTTTGACTCTCGCCATACTGCGTGAAGAGTGTGACGCTGTCCGCGTGAGGGACATCCAAGCCATAGTCGATTTTCTCAATGATAGCCGTGGTATTTGCATCACTAGTCCCCAACATTATGCTCTAATTTGGGCGTTCACTCATTCCCTGGTCTGGGAAAGAAAGCGCTCGGTCCAAGCCTGAACTGAGCATCAGGATGTACCTTCCAGCACTAACTACTGTGTCTTCATTATTCCACCATTCCCAACGTACACTATCGACGAGTTAAGTTCCTCACCGTTGTCCCCGTTTATATGCTCGGGCTGTAACTTCCTGAGAAGTCGCAGCTCATATTAGGCTTGGGCTGTTTCAAACTGCTGGGGATGTCGTGGAGCGCATTATATATATAGATCCTTTCCTTGTACGAAGTCATACTAAAGAAGACATGGCAACTAGGTTCTTAAGAAACGCGGCTATTGTGGTGGAAACACGGCTGAGATGCTCAAAGGTTAGAGTACGCTGAGGTTTCGAAGTAGCCGGAGACTCCGGGGACTGACTTAATGAGTGAAATATGCAATGAGGCATCGGTGCTCTTCTCAACAGGTGCACTAAGCTTATCCAGCTCACCGTCAATGCAAATGACTCATTGAGGTCAGCAACGGAAATCCGGGAAGGCAGCCGGTTAGTCCGCTTACTAGGCAGCTACTTGTCTTACCCCTCCTATACCCCTCCCATTCATAGCTCTAATTCAAGGAGGCCCCAATACCAATATTCCTATGAAGAGTGTATTCTCTATAATATACATAAGTATTGACGCCTCCCGCCTCTAGCCGTAGCCGTACTTTACATGTATTGACCCCCCTTAGAACAACCCATCTCATCACTTCATGAAACAAAGTTAATCAAAGACACTTTTCACAATGACACTTAACCTCACCCAAGCAATTGTTCACAATGAAGACTGTGACTTGCATTACTGGTACCAAGGCACGGGCCCTCTTATCACCTTTATCCCTGGTGGAAACGGCCATGGGCGGCAATTTTACCCTATCATGGCTGCCCTGTCGAACAAGTTCACCTGCGTGACCTTCGACCGACGCCAGATGTCAGCTAGCAAGGCCAAAGTCAACAAGAAACTTAATCCGCCCCAGCAAGCACGAGATATCCGCACCGTCATCTTGGCCATGGGGTTCGACAAGTCTATCGTCTTTGGCAGCAGCAGCGGTGGCATCTTCGGGTTCCAGTTCGCCCATGACTTCCCCCAGATGGTTGACCACCTAATCGCCCACGAGGCGCCCACCTCGTGTCTGCTCCCGGATGCTTCCGAGCTTTTCGAATGGTCTCTTCACCTCGTTGAGGTCTTCGAAACTCGCGGCCTAGAGGAGGCAGCCAAAGAATTTTCGGCAAGCCTCATCGGGTATGACGCTGAGGGGGTGCCGGCGTGCGCGAAACCAGAGCCATGGAACCCACAGAACTTCTGGGAGAACGAGTTTTCGATTCTGATGGCGTATGTGCCGAACTTCTGGCGCCTAAAGGAGAACAGAACTAGCATTGGCCTGATGAGGGGCATTCGCTGTAAGGATGCATCGTTTGCCAGGGCGACGAATGAGCAGGAGAAGATCCTGGGCTGTCCGAGGTTCGATGTCCCGGGCCACCATCAGGGGTTCGAGGTTGAAACTGAAGCATTCCTCCCTTATTTCTTAGATATGCTGGATACTCTGGAAAATAAGAGGAATGACAACAAAAGGTAGATGTTAACGGTACTGAAGCTTGAATATATTATTCATCCTCTATATAGCCTATACTAGAGTACGTAGTCCCTCTATGTTTTATTAAGTCATCTTCTCCTGCTTTCTGAACTTTTTGGCATGCAATTTTTAAGAAAATAACGGTGCAGAAACCGTCCTCACCACTCAATGCGGAGGGGCTCGGCACACCAACTTTCGCAAGCTACCTAATCTGGACTCGCCGAAGGACCATCAACCACTCCCCGGCATCACCAACAATTGTCAGCCACAACCGACCCCTGACTCTCCCCACCCCTGGTAAACCTCCAAGTCTTCGTTAGATTGGCGGCCGGAGCCCCGGCCCGTAACGATACCGGGTACGCGATCCAGACCCATATCGCCGCTAAAGCTAGGATTATTTGGATGGGCAATCGAGCAGCTGATGCAGCTACACTCGACCTCCTCGTGCAACGTCAGTCAGACCGGACTTTCCCCCGTCAGCATTCGACCCTCGCAACATGCCGGTGAGCGAGCACAGCTTAGCGCAGAATTCCACACGCCAGATTTGCCTGGTGACATAATGCCGTTCGGATCAAGACTATCCTTGATTTGGGCTAGAAACTGGTTGAAGATACCCCCGTTAAAATCAAAATGCGACGCAACGTCGTCCATGAAACTGATGTGGGTGCGATACTCTGTATAGCCCTGCGCAGCACCATCTCCCAGGAGCTGTTTGAACAGAGATTTCATGCGCTCCTTCTCTGGCTCGGTATACATGATGAGCTCAATGCCGATGACATAGCGAGCATAAACGTGGAAGTCGGCAAAAAAATCGAACCTTGCGTCGATAGTGCGCTGCTTAGCCGTGATGTACCAGTCCCACATGGCCTGCCCGGATGGCGGTAGAATCGGCGAGAAGCAGGTGTGGAAAGTCCCAGGCGCGCGTCCAGCGTCCAACATCATCATTGGCGCAAGAGTCGGAATACCCGTGTTAGGAATCTCCTCGTCGCCGACTACTTTCGCATTGAGCACTTCCCCACTCGGTGCTGTATACAACTCGGACTCTTCGAGTCGGGCTCCTGGTATGGGGGCGAACGCACGCTTCACCGTCTCTAGCAGAGCTGGAACGACCTCGGTCGAGCCGTATAGTGCGAAATGGGCCGTCCAGAATCCCCAGCCCTTTTTGCGGCGAAGCTCGTCCATTATTTCGTACGGGACATGCTTGTCCGGGCCCATGTATGGGCCCATATGGGTCGCAACATCTGGATCCTGGGATACGAGAGCATCACGGAAGATGTTCGAGATTGATGGCGAGTTGCCGATGACTTTGCGGCGGAGGAGGTCTGTAAGAGTGTCGATGAGAGGGATGAGACCTGCCTCGTCTGCGACGCTCAACTTGCAGCGGCAATATGCTTCCGGTGCAGGCGTGACGTGAAGGCCAAGTTTGGTCACGACACCTAAGAAATGAAGACTTAGTCTTGGGTGGCTAAATTGCAGAAGACATAAGCGTAGACACACGACGTACCTAAGTTGGACTGGAAAAATAACCCATCGATACTCGGACCAAAGCCACTATTGACAGTCAGGAGTGTGTTCTGAGGCGAATCACTTAGTTTTCTCCGAAACGGCCCTACCCTTTATACAAAGCAAACAGCTTACTGTTGGACATAGCACCCATGCCTGTCCGGAGCAGCTCGCCATCAGGCAAAACGACTTCCATTCCACACTGGTTTTGGGCATGCTCCCCATCTGGAGTGTATCCAAAGCCTCGGTCAAGAGTGTTTCCGAGGACTGAGCCCCATCCAATCGCTGGGCAAGATGGCCATAACTTGAGATTTCGCTTTTGGATCTCCTCAAAAAGGTCAAAAAACGACACTCCCGGCTCGACTATGGCGTAGGCATGCTCATCGTTGATCTCGATGATCTTGTTCATTCGGTGTAGGTCCAACACCACGGTGCCGTTGATGACCGGACAATTGCCCCCATATCTGCATGCCAGGGAATATTAACACAACCAAGTCTTCTGCTGGGAGAATAAACACCAGAGTCGCACAACTCACCCGAGGTTTTTGCCTCGAGAAACAGTCCAAAGACGAACACGAAATTCATTGGCAGTTCGCACAACCGCCTGGACTTCCTCGACGGTACTTGGCCTTACAGCACCCCCGGGCGCGCGTTTTGTGGCGTCATCGAGGGGGAAAGGGTCGCCGTACGACTTTTGTCCATGTGGCCCAACAAGTGCTCCAGCAGAAGCGTCTCTGGAGACATTGGCGGATCCAACGATGGCGCCGACCTTGTTAAAGAATTTGTCCATTGCAAATTCAGGCAGGTACAAGAAAACGGTGAGCTGTCTTAGAAGAGCCTTGAGCCTTTGCAATGTCTATCCTGCGACTAATATAGTTCCGCAATACCGCTTCTCCAGGGAGGCCCGGGTAAGGATCGGGAAGCACCCGAATAGCCAAGGAGACAATCCCCGCCTGCTCCATGTTCAATCTCCACGTTGCGGGGAAGATGGCAAATGGCTCGGCAATACACTGTCAGGTTAGACCTGACTCCCGAAGTAACTAGGCAATATGTAGTCGAGCTGGTTCGCCGCTCAATTGCGTTTCTCTCCTCGTGCTACCCTGCGGTGGCTTTTTACAGTATCAGGCAGTAGAAAGAGGAACAAATGTGGACATCGCGACGTCACCGCCAGCAGGTTGCAACACACCCCCGAACCGAAGCCCCCCGACAACTGGACAAATGTCTACCTGGGCCTGACGCAGTGGCTCGAGCCCTCGTCCCCGACCGCGATCTTTGTCGTCGACCTAGCGAATCCCTGATATCACGTCCATCGGGAGACACATTATCATGGCCTAGGAGAAGTGGTCTATGTTCACGTATCTTCCGCCGATGTCCAATGAGCTGACTAGTAGATGTGATCAAGGTCCTCGTCTTGAATGCTGCTGATCTCATGTTGAACAACCTTCTCGACCGCTTCGTCAATCCCAGCTTTACCCTGGAACAAATCAAAACCACCCTTGCGTATCGTCCCTTTAAAGCAAACTGACAGCCACATCACCACAGCCTCCGACCGTTAACTCCACCCAAAAGTGACGTGAGGAAGATTGTGTGTTGCCTGTCATAACACACGCCTCTTAGACCGTCATCCAACTGCATTAGCGACTTGGCAAGGCAAGGCTAATCCCACCAATCCCGATCTCCGACTCGACACCCAGCCGGCAACGAACACCGGTGCTACTTATCGCGTCCCTGCCCAGTATTTACCATAAAGTCTAAGATAAAAAGGAAGTTGGTTTTTAATCATAGCCATATATGTAGTTTTCATAGCAGAAACAATGTATAGCCTACATGGATTTAAAATGTTATTTTTAGGTATAAGACTTATAACAAAGCGTTTTAAGTAGCAAGTAAAGATATTTATAGATAGACTAAATCATTAAACCTGGGGCATCAACGCGTTCAAGCCGTTTGTCGTATCCATATGAAAAATTGATCGCATCACAAAGGCAGTGATTCCGAAAATCGGAAGACGAGGCTTAGTCATTTATATGCAATCGGCTTATGACCTGTGTTGGATGATGACCCTATATGACGAAACCTCGGATAGATTGATATCCTGACCTTAGTCAGAAAGGGGGGTATAATACAGTGGGGTGCAAAAAG
>JABSTB010000109.1:0-20282 GCA_013756995.1 Neonectria neomacrospora
GACAATACCAAGACGATAGAGCATATTGCCGAACGGCCCTGATGCCACGAAGCACCCATCATCGTCAGACACGCCGGTCCGGTGCGCCCAGGGTCCTGGACCCAAAGTGCGCTCGCCAGCTCGCCAACGCCGCGGGCGATTCGTGGACGAAAGAAGCCCTTGAGCAACCTCGCGGCCGCTGATTCGGCAGCACAGGGGTGAAACGGTGAGACCCCGGGGGACCCTGGGATCGAGCGGCTGCAGGTGATAGGCCAGGCGCCGGGTTAGCATGAAACGGAGCGCGTTTCGACCAGGGTCGCTCGGATGACGCCGGGGATCCAGGCGTGTGTGCAAGCGTGTCGACTGTCGAAACATGGGATGGGCGGGTAGTGGCACATGATCATGAGCTCCTCAATGTATGCTCTAGCGATGCTGGTCGGCGGGCAATGGCTGGTTGTGATTGCTCTTGGGCTTTGGCTCCGGTGACTCATTTGACTCGTCTCAACCTCCTTCCTATTTGCACTCAGGTAAGTTGAACAGTCGCCGCCGCAGGGACCTCTCTCTTCGTGTAAGCGACTAGCTGAGGTCGCGACGGGGCGACAGAGACAATAGATCGCCTCTAGCTACCAAGCACGGAGAACTATCGACATCCACGGAGCCACTCACAGGCAGCGGGTTCCGTACCCCATCTCGTTTGCGTATTGCGTGTGCTTGCGGGACATGTGGTTACGGAGCTTGGTGCTTCATGTGGTGCAAATCTACTCCGCTAGAAGGTCTGGATCATCTTGGCTTCACCGGGGTCTTTCTTTGCTTTTGCCGCCTGAGCGACCACCGAGCTAAAAAGGCCAGCATACGAACACACGTACGCATGATCTTGTTTCGTTTGCCGGATACACGATGCGGATTAATAAAAAGCAATGGCCAAGCACATTATTAATTGCCACGAATAGTATGGCTCATGCCTTTCTTTGTTGCGTCGCAGCCCTTGCATGTTGGGCGTTGCTTTGAGGGATCGCCAGAACGTGGAGGCGCCCGCCCTGTCGTGCCCTGTCGTGTTTCATCTTTTCCCTCATCTTTTTTCTTTCCTTTTTCTCGCCCGCGGATGCATCGGCGCGTGCCCACAAGACAAAACACGCTGCACGACGCAACGCAGATCTCAAGCTCCAGAGATCCCGTAATAGCTACGGCGCTAGTTTGCTGACCGCCACTGGAATCGTCCTTGTAGCCCTGGAGCCACGTTTCGCTAGAACTTGGTGGCTCCTCGGGACACCGTTTGAAGAGGCTTTTCAGAGCTTCATTTTAGCAATGCGGCCTCTTGGAGTGGGCGTTGGCGTCCGCCTCCTTGGAATAGGGGAATAGGGGAATAGGGGAGGGCCGGAGTCCGCGTCATTGTCATTCAAGCCTCGCTTTCTCTCCCTCTCTCTCTCGGACTCGTCAAAAAGTCATGCACGCGGGGCCAAGGCAGTCCTTCGCGAAGCTGGAGACCAACAAGGGACTTGCCTGAACGTGTCGACGTCAGCGAGGGGCTCGGCCACGACATCTAGCAGCATCGACCTCAGTCCTCATCTCTCGCCAAAGCTGTCTTCTGCTCGCTCCTTGCACTTTCGAAATCAGCGCCGTTGGACGGCTGGGCTTTCTTCCCTTCACAGTTCACACACAAAGCGAAATCGATCTGAGAACCCACTACGGCAAGCCACGTGGCTGCGATCCGGATTCTCGGTCTGGGCTGTTTGAACTGGAAGGGACGTGCTCGGTCATCCCGGCACCGGGCCAAAAGCACACCTGATCCTGCGATGCTTCTTTTGGCATGTTTGAGGAATGAATGTCCTGTGCAAGCCCTGTGCAATATGGGCTCTCTTTTCTGTTTCTTCTTTTGTTCCATAGGTAAGTTTTGTCAGTGTTTTGTTAGTCGCTCGTTGCGATTCCCATTAGACTTGCCAACGATGATAGAGAAGACCTCGGACAGAACTCAACCCCTTTCTGGCTGCTGGACATGCACAGCACTGGGGGCGTAGACACCTCTATTTATCTACTTTCCGTCTTTCCTCTGTCCTCCTTTCGTACCTTTGTACCCTCCTTTTTCTTCTTCGGTCTGGGCCGCGTTTCCCCAGAGAGATACTGATCGAGTGATCAACTCCCCTTTCCATCTTCCGCCGTGGGACCCCGCACATGCTACCACTCAGTTGCGCGCTATCTCGGTCCCCGCGTCCATCTGCCGACGAGCTGCTAGTGACGTACCTTTCTGCTCAACCTCTCAACCCACAACTCCAGAAAATCATGACTCCCCCACGGATTGCACCATCGCCGTGACCTCTTGGGTGTGCGACCTCGACCCAATCCCGCGACTTCTTAGGCTTGCTGGCACCCACCTTCACAAATCGATATACTGTCACACCGATCAACTCCCCGAACGAGCAAGTGCCAGCTCACCTCCATCCCACGCCACTCCACTCTGTGGCACACAACGCCGTCCGTGTCCGTCGTGTCGCACCGCATGCACCAGTAATTATCACGGCGAGGACCTCTTTTTTTTCCGCATTCCACAGGCTCGCCAGGACATCGTTTCTGATCTCGGTTCGGGCTCGCCCCATTCCTACCCCGACTCGGACATCATGACCGCCATCCGCAAACCCGTCGTCAGTTTTCTCGGCCCTGCTGCCTCCTACACGCATCAGGTGAGGCCATTCCCGCTTCCACCCTTCTTATTGCCACTTGCATGGCACTAACCCGGGTTGAATTTGTGTGCAGGCCGTCCGGCAGGCCTTCTCGGAGTCTACCTGGGAGTTCCAGCCCGCAGTCACCATCGACGGTATGCATTCATGCGCCCGTACTTGTTTCTCCATCGCTGATATCCTTCGGCAGATGTCTTCGACCAGGTCCAGGATGGCCAGGTCACCGCTGGCGTCGTGCCCTTTGAGAACTCTACCAATGGCTCCGTAGTCTTCACTCTGGATAACCTCGCAGATCGGGCCAAGCGCTATCCCGACATTACAGTCGATGGCGAGACTTATGTCGATGTTCACCACTGTCTTGTCGGCCATAGGCATCTCGGCCCAGCATTGGAGGACAACGCAGAAGGGTCTGGTACATGCACTCCTACGGCAACTGACCCGTCTCCTCTTAAGCCTCGATCCAAGCCTCTGAGCAGTCTGAAGCATGTCCAGCGACTGTACTCCCACCCGCAGGCATTCGGTCAATGCACCGCTTTCATCTCCACCTACCTCAAAGGGGTCGAGATTTTTGAGGTCAGCTCGACCAGCAAAGCCGCAGAGATTGTGAGCAAGGATACGACGGGGACTTGGGCGGCAATTTCAAGCCAGCTCGCCGCTGAGATCCACGGTCTGGACTTTCTCGGCAAGTCCATTGAGGATCGCGAGGACAACACCACCCGATTCTTAATCATTGGTACCAATCCTTCCGTCCCCAGGGACTGGGATAACGTGAGGAAGTCCATCGCCAAGTCCGGGAGCAAGTCCCTCGTCTCCTTCACCGTGCCTCATACCTCGCCTGGGGCACTCGCCGATGTTCTTGCTTGTTTCCAAGCCTTCGATCTCAACCTAACCAGCATCAACAGTCGGCCCAGCTTGGTACAGCCTTTCCAATACATATTTTTCGTCGAATTCGAAGGCCACAAGCACGATGATCCGGATGGGCGAGTCAAGGGTGCACTGGATAAGATCAGCCGAGCGGCCCAGAGCTGGAGATGGCTAGGAAGCTGGCAAAGATACAGATAACCAATACCAGACCACTGTCCCACGCGATTCATGGTCACAGGTCCACACCGACCACCCGCTGCCGAGTGCCCGCCATGCAGGGCATTGTGAGAAGTTCGAACTGGGCTCGGGGAGTTCCCCCATGCTGACCCAAAAAACCACTGCAAATTGCTCATGGGGTATTGGCAGGCTGGCAGTCTTCTCCGTAGCTTAGTGGGTCACACGATTGCGTGCTTCCTCAACACGACATGTTCTGGCAAGCAAGACATGTACCTAGACAACTGGACATATGGCCCGACCCGCGTGAACTGGAGGCACTACGGAGTCCTGGGATATTCAAAAGAAGATCGGCAGGTACTTGGGAAACGGCCGCAGCCCCTCATGGTCCCATTGCCACCCCCCAACAGAACCATCCGGTTGCCCTGAGACTTGTACCGATTATGCCAGCAACCCGCCCGCAACTCGGCACGTAGAACCTATGGCGGCGAACCGCTTACGCGATGAGATCCCCCTCACCTGTGAACTCAAATGGTCAATGTGACGAAAGCAAGGAATGCCAGCGAGAGGGGGGGGAGTCTATGGACCTGGCTTGCATCGGGTGGAATAAGCGTGGGGTTTGCCATGAGCTATTGGCCGTGGTGATGGTGGCACGGTAACGTTGAAGTGTGTCCGGGCGGAACCACCAACAGACCATGACGTCTACGCCGCATGCGATTCACTCAATGAGGTCCAATGCCCGCCACACGCTAGGGTTGGCGTGGGAGGATCCCAGTCCCCCGGTGGATCGAGCTACGGACCATCGCCATGAAGCTAAAAATGGAGTGGACGGCCAGCCATGACGAGCGACGACCCGGTGCGGCAAACTCTTT
Organism: Neonectria neomacrospora; assembly: GCA_013756995.1. Lineage (NCBI taxonomy): Eukaryota > Fungi > Ascomycota > Sordariomycetes > Hypocreales > Nectriaceae > Neonectria > Neonectria neomacrospora. The sequence continues at coordinate 4,562 of JABSTB010000109.1, forward strand.
TGGACCATCCGCCTGAAAACCACGGTATTTATCAGGTCCAGAAGCCCCCCCCCCCGAGTTGGGATTTCTTTCTTTCCTGGCAAGTATCTTAAGACAGCCAACTTGATGTTGACACGACAACACTTAACTGCTATTTCACCATTTTCCTGCTGGTTCTTCCTCCCAAAATGGCGCTCCGCCCTATCTTCGCCGCGACACACCCACGTGCTTGCTCTACGGCCTTCGAGAGGGTATGTACTATGCCATGAGGAACCAAACTCTCTCCCCCGTCCGTCTGGAGACCGTGTTCAATATGAATTCCCTCATTGACGCTGAAAACCAGGTCTTCATGACTCGTCGTGACATCCTAGAGAGCATTCACGAACCCTTTGGTGATGCCTTTTACTTCGGCCCCGAGTTTCTGAGCGATCGCTTCAGAGACGATGCCGCCACCCGCGAGGCCAGCGGCTACGCCCAGAAGACGTACAAGGACATCCTCGATTCCATTATGGAGGCAGGAAAAGAGGTTCGCCATTGACCCCTCTCTTTCGCCTCCTTGCATCCTCCTATTTCCACACCCCCCTTAAGTGTCCCCAGTGAGGGGCCTTGGTGTCATCCATGATCCACCTTGCTGGGAATCCTCGTAATCGACGAGTTCGCGGCAATTGGGTGCAGTGCAGCGCTGTAACGGCCTCCAGATGCCCGTCCCTGATTGTCTTACCCACTCCCGTCGATTGCGATTGCGAATTGGATGCGCCCGTCGCGAGAGGCCAATGCCGTTGGGGACTGATACTTACGCATACTAGGGCAAGCGCATCTTCATCAAGGACATGGCGTACTATCTCATGAAGGCCGACAACAAGCCGACCCAGATCGCGCCGTCTCTTGGCGATGACGAGCCCAGCAACCCTACGGTGCTGCCGCTTGAAATCCTCAAGCAGTTTCAGTTCACCTTCCTCATCCGCCACCCGCGTCGGGCCATCCCCTCGTATTACCGGTGTACAGTCCCGCCGCTGGACGAGGTCACCGGCTTCTACCACTTCATGCCCAATGAAGCTGGTTACGAGGAGCTTGTCACCCTGTTTGACTTCCTGCTCAAGTCGGGCATTGTCGACAAGGAGCAGCTGGTCATCGTCGACGCAGACGACCTCCTCGACAACCCGGAGAAGACGATCCGTCTCTACTGCGAGAAGACGGGCATCAACTTCAAGCCCGAGATGCTGGACTGGAACGACAACGACAGCACTCATGCTCGCGACGCCTTTGAGAAGTGGAATGGCTTCCACAACGACGCCATCAAGAGCTCCTCTCTCAAGCCCCGCACCCACGCCCAGGTGTGTATCTGATCCCCCTTTCTCTTTTCCTTCCGGCCGTGTCACCCCCGTGTGTAAAATTCCCGCCGTTGTTGGACGTCCAACTGATTGAGCTAACAAAGAAGACTTCCACCACCGAGTCGGAGAATAAGGACTGGACGGCCAAGTGGGGCCCCGAGGCTCAGAAGGTGATCCGCCAGACGGTCGACGACAATGTCGCCCGCTATGAGTACCTCAAGCAGTTTGCGCTGGAGATTTGAATCATGGGAACATAATGTTACGGTCTTTGTGATATTTCTTGCGCTTGACGAATTGGATTGAATGAAGGGACTCTACTTGTGGTTTTCAATAATTGCGGATTGTTGATACAGTATGGATACAACAACGACTCGGCTCTACGCCTTCATGTTTTATACAACCAGATTGAGAATTTCTCTATACCTCTTCCCTTGCCACACCCAATCTGTCTTTTAATTTTTTCCATCTTTGGTATTCGTGAACAGTCCCCCAGCAGTGAACTTGGTGCATGTGGTGTTTATTGGGTACTCCTTGAAGTCGGCTTCGCCTCCTCCTTCTCTGGCTGAGCCTCGCCCTCGGTCTTGGCCTCGGGTGTACCCTCCGTCTTCACTTCCTTAGCCTCAGTCGTGGCCTCCACGGCCTTCTCCTCCACAGGCGCCTCCGAGACGTATGAGGGGTTCTCGAACAGCTCATGAGTGACATTGCCGGGCCACTCCTCGGCGTAATTCCTGTCCTGGTCGTTCGCCCAGCTCACCGTCACATCCATAAGCTGCTTCTCGAGTCCCTCGGCGGCCTCGATGGTAACGATCTTGTTGCCGCGGCCCAGGCCACTCAGCACGGCGGCCATGTCGGCGATGGCATTGGGCTTCTGGCGGTTGAGGGCGATGCCGCGCTCCTTCTTGGTTCGGATGGGCCGGTAGCCGGGGTTGCCCTTCTTCTCCTCCTCGGCGATCTTCTTCCTGTCGGCGGCGGTATACTCCTGGACGGGCTTGTAGCGGAACTCGTCGTCCCACGCAACCTCGTGCAGGTGCTTCAGCTCGCGCAGCTTCTGGAAGATGGAGCGGCCGACGGAGCCCTGGCCGGCGGGGAGGGAAATGCGGGCGAAGGGGGACCAGTAGTCCTTGCGCAGCTTGGCGGGCTTTAACTTCTTGCCGTTATACGGAATCTGCTTCAGTCCGTGGAAGCCCTGTGGTGGATGTTTAGCTCGCAGTCTAGGCTAGAGAGCTCCAGGAAGGCGCATGGGGCACAATTGGACGTACGCTAAGCTTGTCCTCGAAGCTGTAGATGATCTGCTCCGACCGCCTGTGGGTGAAGACCCAGATGTCCTCGCCATGGCCCTCCGGGTTCGGGAAGCCCTTGCTGTGGCGCTTCCCGGGAGCAGTATGGGCGTGTCGCACGCATATCCGCAGGAAGCTGGGCAATTGGCCCAGGCGGGATGCTGGTGTCGCATTCATGGTCGCCGGTTGCGGGTTGATCTAGCTGGGCAAGCTTCAGAGGCTCTCGCAAAATCTTGTCCAGAATGCCAATCACTCAATCGAACCAGCCCGGGCATGCGCGTAGTCATGTGACACGAGTGTTTTCCCCTCGGGCAAGTCCGCTGCGGGGCCGTGGCTTACAGGATCATGTGACGATAAGATACGCTGGACTCCGGGCGGCCAATGGCAGAGCTCGCTCCCCACTGCCAGCCCACTGTTCGCAACTGAGGTGAGAGTGACATCACGAAGCATCTCGCAGCTTCTAACGAATTCCGGCCTTTCCTGGATGCTTCCACATCTGCCGCGAGCCTGCTTGCTGCACCTTGATGCATCCGGCTGCTTCACTGATCCCTCTGGACCATTCGATCCACCAAGGTCTTCCCTGCTTTTGCATCGTAAGATCCACCCAGGTTGACGATAAATTGCCGTCGTCCAAGCCCCTCGGAACCAATTTCCTTCCTCCTCCAACATCCCCACACAACCACAACAACAAACAACGATACCCAACCTTCCAAGGTCTGGAAACCTTACGGAAGCCCTTCAACTCTAATCTCTTGGGCCATATAACACACGACACACGCCCTTCACCAACACTTCCGTACATAATATCCCTCGTTTATACATAACCATTTCTCCGTACATCAATCACTCCATCACTCTGTCACTATGAACAACAGAATGGACTTCACAGACCGAGCTCAGAAGGCCGTCGAGGACGCCATGGCCTTGGCTGAGCAGTATGGTCACTCGCAATTGGTGCCGGTCCACCTCGCCGTGTCATTGCTGGACCCTCCCCCAGACCAGTCCAAGGACCAGCAAAACATCCCTCTCGGCCCAACCAGCACGCTGTTCCGCCAGGTCGTCGAGCGTGCCAACGGCGACCCGCAGATCTTCGACCGATCCCTCAAGAAGTCCTTGGTTCGCCTCCCCAGCCAAGACCCTCCTCCCGAGACGGTGTCGCTGGCGCCATCGTTCCATAGCGTCTTGCGAAAGGCCATGGAACTGCAGAAGGTCCAGAAAGACACCTACATCGGCGTGGACCACCTCATCACTTCGCTCGCCGACGAGCCCAGCATCCAGGCCTCCCTCAAGGAAGCCAACATTCCCAAGCCCAAGCTTGTCCAGGAAGCCATCCAGGCCATTCGCGGAACCAAGCGAGTCGACAGCAAGACCGCCGACACCGAGGAAGAGAATGAGAACCTGGCCAAGTTCACTATCGACATGACTGAGATGGCAAGGGACAAGAAGATTGACCCTGTCATTGGCCGTGAGGAGGAGATTCGCCGAGTCGTACGAATCCTGTCTCGACGTACCAAGAACAACCCCGTCCTCATCGGTGAGCCCGGTGTGGGCAAGACCACAGTCGTTGAAGGTCTGGCTCAGCGAATTGTCAACCGAGATGTGCCCGACAATCTGAAGAGCTGTAAGCTGCTCTCACTCGATGTAGGAGCGCTGGTTGCTGGCAGCAAGTACCGCGGAGAGTTCGAAGAGAGAATGAAGGGTGTCTTGAAGGAGATTACTGAGTCCAAGGACGTGATTGTCCTCTTCGTCGACGAGATCCATCTTCTCATGGGCGCTGGTTCGTCTGGCGAGGGCGGTATGGACGCCGCCAACCTTCTCAAGCCCATGCTTGCTCGTGGCCAGCTGCACTGCATTGGTGCGACCACCCTCGCCGAGTACCGCAAGTACGTCGAAAAGGATGCCGCCTTTGAGCGTCGTTTCCAGCAGGTCATTGTCAAGGAGCCCACGATCCCCGAGACTGTTTCCATTCTCCGAGGCCTGAAGGAACGATACGACCGACACCACCGTGTCACCATCCTAGACAGCGCTCTAGTTGCTTCTGCCAACCTGGCTGCGCGATACCTCACCTCCCGACGATTGCCAGACTCTGCCATCGACCTTATCGATGAAGCTTCAGCTGCTGTACGCGTTGCTCGAGAGTCCAAGCCTGAAGTCATCGACTCCCTCGAGCGCAAACTGAGGCAGCTGATGATCGAAATTGCCGCCCTCGAGAAGGAGCACGACGAAGCCTCCCGAACCCGATTGGCGCAAGCCCGCAAAGATGCAAAGAATGTCGAGGAGGAGCTGCAGCCTCTGCTTGAAAAGTACAAGACTGAGATCAAGCGCAGTGAGGAGATTCACCAGGCCAAGGAGAAGCTTGACGACCTGGAGAAGCGTCTGGAGGACGCCATGAACAACTCGGACCACGCCAAGGCTGCCGATCTCAAGTACGGTGCCATCCCCGAGCAAGAAGCCGTCATCAAGGACCTCGAGGCCCGCAAGGTTGCCGCCGATGTGGCCTTGAACGCGACCGGCGTTGACAGCGGCGGTTCAATGGTTACGGATATCGTCACCGTGGACCACATCAACGAGATTGTCGCCCGATGGACCGGCATTCCCGTCACCCGACTTCGAACCTCTGAGAAGGAGAAGCTCGTTAACATGGAGAAGGTTCTCGGCAAGGTCGTCGTCGGCCAGAAGGAAGCTGTGGGATCTGTTGCCAACGCCATCCGTCTCCAACGGTCTGGACTTTCCAACCCCAACCAGCCACCAAGTTTCCTGTTCTGTGGTCCTTCGGGTACCGGAAAGACGCTTCTTACCAAGGCGTTGGCCGAGTTCCTGTTCGACGACCCCAAATCTATGATCCGCTTCGACATGTCCGAGTACCAGGAGCGACACTCCCTCAGCCGAATGATCGGTGCTCCCCCCGGCTACGTTGGCCACGATTCTGGCGGCCAGCTGACGGAGGCTCTCCGACGAAAGCCCTTCTCGATCCTGCTCTTCGATGAGGTTGAGAAGGCAGCCAAGGAGGTCCTGACTGTCCTCCTCCAGCTTATGGACGACGGCCGAATCACCGATGGCCAAGGCAGAGTCGTTGATGCCAAGAACTGTATCGTCGTCATGACCTCTAACTTGGGTGCTGAATACCTTACCCGCCCTGGTGCAAAGGAGGGCCGGGTTGACTCCGTCACCCGGGAGATGGTCATGAACGCTCTGCGCAACTACTTCCTCCCCGAGTTCCTCAACCGTATCAACTCGGTTGTCATCTTCAACCGCCTCACGCGCCGCGAGATCCGAAAGATTGTGGACATACGGCTCGGCGAGATCCAGAAGCGCCTCGAAGACAACGGGCGCAAGGTCAAGATCGACGTCTCGGAAGAAGGAAAGGATTATCTCGGCAACGCGGGCTACTCGCCAGCATATGGTGCCCGCCCGTTGTCCCGCCTCATCGAAAAGGAGGTGCTCAACCGCCTTGCCATCCTCATCTTGCGCAACAATGTCCGCGACGGCGAGCATGCCCGCGTCGAGCTCATTGACGGCAAGATTGTCGTCCTGTCCAACCATCCCGACAGCGAGATGGGCGAGGACGATGACATGGTCGATGACGATGACGTGGAAGAGATGCTGGATGACATGGACCAGGACATTTACGACTAAGTGCTTTTTTGTATCAAGGGCGAGTTAGGGTGTTGAGCGGATTTTTTACAACAAAGAATGACGATTTGATGAATTAGGGCGTTGAGGAAGGGCCATATGAACTCTTATATAGAGTATGGTTGTAATTAGGTAGGGCCAAACAAAGGCTACAATGCAAGAAAAGTGGAATGCAAAAAAGGTCCTCTTCATGATTCGTGAAATCTATATGTATTAATTGCCTAAGCCCCGTTCTATCCGGTGCCCATTGCCCTTCTTCAAATCCCATTACCGACTAAGCAGGCCCAAGAAACACCGCTTCATCTCCGCCCCAGCCAAATTCATCCATAAACATGGACCAGTCGACGTCTTGGAACGGGTCCTGACCTCCGCTCATGGTCTCGTCCAGGCCCGTGTTAGTGGGAGCGGATGGGCCATCTAGATGAGCGATTAGTATCAGCAAGGAACAAGCGGGGAGAGCTGGTGTAACTCACGGAATGCCTCGAGGCCTTTGTTGACTCCTTCGGTGTTCTTCTTGGCCTCCTGCAAAGCATCACGGAAGCGTGTAAGGCACCAATACGTGACAGCGCCGCCAAGACGTTCGGGCCAAGCTCCAGCGGGCTCAAGCGACTTGGGTAGCATGTTGCGAACAGACCAGAAGGCCTCGATGATGGCGAGGCCGCGGGACGGCAAGTCGCCCTCACGGACGCTGCAGTTGTGCACGGCGGTACGGATCTGGAGCATGATGGCGTCGGCGTCGGCCGGAGTGACGGAGGGCGGCGCGGCGGTGGAGCTCAGCGTCGAGATGAGGAGGGAGCAGGCGTCGATGACGGTGCGGTAAATCCAGTGAGGCCCGTGGGAGAGAAACTTGGAGTGGGCCTCGAGAGCGAGGGCTACTGTGAGGAGAGCGTGTGAGGTGTTGTAGGCGCGGAGAGCGTTGAAGGGGAAGTTGGGCCGGGAGGCGCCTAGTGGCGAGGCGAAGTAGTAGGATTGGACTTCGAGTTGGCCGGCGAGGAGGATGAAGCGGGAGCAGTCTATTTTCCAGATAAAATGTCAGTTACACCCAGTCAATCGAAGTCGTTTCTTGAATCATATCGGTTCGTACCTGTATCTGCTCTGGAGACAAGTGGCTTGAAAGCCTCTAAATCATCTTCCCAGATCTTGACCGCTTCCTCCGTGGCGCCTCCATGGGCCGCTACCTGAGCCGCCATTGCCAAGTGAAGTCGGTTTGTAAACTTCTGGATGTCAAAAAGGGTCATTAGTTCCGGAGCCAGGGTCTCTTCGGTAACTTTCTTGCACTGAGCGTCATTGTGTTGTAGAAATGGGGGCGGGCATCCACCGCTAGTTGAAGTCCTAGTTGGTTACTGTCAGTGCCTCCCTTCCTCCTAGTTTCAAAGCAAAGCGACGTACTTTTGTGCAAGGATACAGCAGAATATCCATGTTGTTGAGGCTTCCTGGTCTGTACAAGTCATGTGCTGGCGCCCGCCGATACAAAACCTGGGATTTGATCCACGCCCAGTGTGCAGACCGAGAAGCAAAGCGGCATTCAACGCGGCCGCTAATAGTGTTGAAGATGGGTCAGCCACAAATCTTATCTTCGGCGAGGGCCAGGCTGATGTGATAAGGAGGGCATGAATGGTCTCCAGGTCGATTGCAGGAGCTGAGATGAGAGTCCAGATATCGCGTTCCAAGATATCGACGATGCTTGTGTAGACGTGCTCATCTCTGGCGTAACGACGACTAGACACGTAAACTACGGCCCAGAAGAGAGTTGGACAGGCCTGATAACACTCATTTGGTATCTTCTTCCTTAAGACTGGGAGATAGGGGTGGAAACATTGGAGATATCTATGTCGTCATTAGCACACGGACGTGGGAGAGGACCGGATAGCATACCTTTCAAAGTACCAGTCAATATCCTCGCCGGTTATGAGTTTATCGTTCAGGATACGCGACGAAGTTGGTCCCAGGTCTTGAAATTTTGCTGGGGGTGGCTGCGGTTGGGCTTGTGCTAGAGCTGAATCTACCAACGGAGTGGCTGTGGGGAGGACCGTGGTTGAAGCTGAGTCTAAGCGGCCATTTTGCTCTGGAGGGAAGATGGTGTTGCTAGCTTGGGGTGTAGGCGGGCTCCAGGGGTGTTCTCCGCTGTTTCGAGGATTCACCACCTCCTTGATGGACTTCAGTTCCTGCTCTAATAGCTCGAGCTTGCTAATGACGCGCGTCAGTTGCAACGGTCTAGGGTAAGGGAAGCCTGAATTTCTGGCATGAAGAATAGAATGAGCCCGTGGTATGGCTCGGCTGAACAGCTGTAGAATAGGAAGCGAAAAGGGTCTGACCTTCTCTTGGTAATTCTCTTGTGAGCTCTGTCGTAGACGCACGAGAGCTGCAGCTTTGCGCATCGCTGGCATGCCTGTCCCGCCACAGAATTCGCTCTACACCTCACCTAGCGATCATCAGTCTCAAAGACTCGCCTAATACAGAGATACATTGGGGTTTCAAGAGCTCACTTTGGAATCGCGACAGGCGATGCAGGCTACATTCCGTCTAATCTTGTCCTGGGAGGTTTGTTGATATTGCTGTTGTGGTCCTGCGCCGGACGCGGAGGCGGGAGAGTCCCCTGAGGAAGGTGTCGGGGCCATTGTGTGTCATCACAACCCCGATACCAGAGTATTTAGTCGTCAAGGCCTTCTTTTGCAGGCATGTTTCATATAACGGCAGAGCGACCCGACGTGGTTGTGCTAACGTTGCTCGGTGACAAGTCAGACAATCAGGACCCGCAGTCGGTAGAGTTGCGAGGTTCTGGTTAGGCTGGGTGACGTCACGTGGGCGGCGGACTAAATAGGTAGGAAGGTGAGATTCCATCAGCAAATGGATCGAATGCATACCCAAGGGCGCGGTATGTAAGCGATGAACTGGAGTTTATCGACCCATCGGATTAATTAAAATTTGAGATGTCCAATATATATCGACAGCTAAAATGTTCTATGCTATGATTTATAACCACAACCCCATCGCCATGAACGCGTATAGTGCATCAGGCGCACCTAATTACGGACTTGGCTCACTCCTTCTTCCCAGCATTTTTAATTGGCTTCGCAGACTGCTGGTTTCTAGAGGAAATAATTGCGCCCATGAGCTTCCATAGGACCCAGGCAAAGCCCAAGGACACAGCGGCAGCTGTCCCCACTCCGATCCAGTCTGCCCCTTGTTCATTCAATACAGGAACGGTGATTGGGCTGACAAGTCTCTTTCCGCTTGCTGGTTGGGGAGTGACATGCCAGAAGATGGTTTGTTTCTCGAACAGCTCATCGTATCCCAAATGGACGCGATCAAAAGGATTGCTCAGGTCCTCTACTTCTGAAGAGCAAGCCCAGAAGACGGCAGGATACGGCAACTCAATTTCCACCTCGCCCGTTGAGGAGGGCTCCAAGTATCGGAGGTGAAGAGGAACTTCAACCGTCCACGGCTGGTCTTGTTCAGGACCGGGAGGAGCCAACTCTAGGAGGACCCTGGAGCCCCAAGAGTCCGTTGTATAAGCGGGAGCCTCCAAGTCGACGGGCAGGCTGGTGTAACGAGATGCGGTGAGATTTTTCGAGGCCAGGAACAACTCATCCGCGAGCTGGTAGCGGTCTGCGAATATTGATTTCGGGAGAGTCAAGTATGCAAATGGAGAACACTGTCCATCACTGTCTGGGGATTGACTGGAGCTCAGGCTTAATTGAAGGGTGGGGTGAAGACCTGTTGGGGCTAGGAATTTGGAAGTGAAGTCGCCATCGATCTGTCGGTGACGCGAGGGGAACGTAAATATAGTCGGCGAAGGCTTCTTTTGGTCACCGAGTACTGTTACGACGCCCGCGACGCCGAGTTCATGGGCCTTGATTGTGGGTGGTGTGTTTTTGACGAAAATGCCAACCTCTGTCCTCCGTTCAACAGAAGCAGGGGCAGCAACGGTTTGGGCTCGAAGGGGCCAGAGAGCATTGATCTGAACAGTGTTTGAGACGGCATCGAATGTCAAGTCCAGGGCAGCAGCGGTGTAGAGACTGCGAAGTCGAGCCTGACATATAGAGTCGAGTTTCGGGCAGAAGTCGTGACTGCTTGATGCCACAAATGACTGCAAGTCCTCTATTGCGTGGTAGAAGTAGAAAGTTGAGGCGGCCGAAGACTCATCGCCATTAGATTCCGTGAATGACTCTGGTGTCATACAGGTCATAGGTCCAAATCGTTGCAACCAATTACATAATTTGGCCCTAAGCTAAGTGTTAGCAAATGAAGATGGCCGTTGCTCTGAAGTTGACTTTGGAAGACATGAGGAGTACATACGGACTATTCTCGTGTGATTGCGAGGGAGAATAGGATAGGTGGAGGCCTGGTGATATCCGGGAGCTGAAGGGATCCAGAGTCCCGTACTGCAGGGGGCTAGCCCATCTGACATGCAAAGCATTGAAACCCTTGATCAAGTCGGCCAAATCAAGAGGCAACTCGTCGAGAGCAAATGTGAGGCGATCTTGTCGAGCCGTGTCGATGAGAGGACCCAGCAAGCCCGCGTCTTGGATGTCCAAGGCCTCCGGATCGAAGCCGGGGTCGTCGTGGACAAATGTGATGCGCTCACGCATGGCTGGCTGCGGGCACGGGGCGATAGAAGGCGATAAAAGGCCGAAGGGATCGCTGCGGCCGATGACGGGATTCTCGTCTTGAGATTGAGACTCGCAATGCCTTGTCGGGATGTCTTGCCTGGGTGGCCTGGTGGCCTGGTTCAGCTTGCTTCAATCGGTGTCCTTCCAGTCCTTCGGTATCGAATTCGGGGCAGCGGTGGACAGATCTCCCGGGCGAGCCAGTGACGTTCCGTGCTGGAGCTTGGTTGGCCAGAGCTCCTGCAAGGTCGCCGGGACAGGCCGCTACCCAGCTTTAGGTAGAGGGTACACGAGAAACGCACGTGAGCTGGGCGTGGACCGCCACTGGTGCTCCCTGAAACTCCCTGAAGCTCACACTCGCTCGCGTACCGCGGTACCACCCCCCCACCACCAAGAGCCCTCGCCCCTTCCCTTCCATTTTGGTCACCGCCGGAGGGGATTCGCTAAACCGCTTTCGGGACCGACGGTCGATTCATCGCGCCTGCCACTTTGCTCGCCCACTCTGACTTTGAAGTCGCTCACCTAACTGCCATCCCATTTCCTGGTGCTTCGCCCGTCGACATGAAGCCACAAAAAACCTCTATTCTTCGTCATCCATCATCTGTGCTACTGCCTCCGTGAACCGACGAGGCCATGTCCCAAATGCCTCGACCAACTATGCCCGCCCTCTAGAGACCAAGGACTCGACGACTTTCACTCCACACGACCCGCTTGCCAGTTGCGACACAGTCAGCGATAACGATAGCCATCCCCCGGGTCTTTTAAGTTGGAGACGGCGAACCAACGCCCGGCTTCCCTGCCAAGAATCGTTGGAATAGAGTAACCAAGACTCACCGCAATGGCCGATCATCAACCATATTTCACTATCCGCTCTCGAAGGCCGGCGGATGTTGCTGGCGCACGAAGCGCCGATCCCATGGTGCGTTTCACTATGCGTACTGTTGCGTATTTTGCCATCCTTGGCCCCAGCTTGTATTCGATCGTATACTCACTTATGATTTCACAGGTTGGCTCGAGCGGAGGAGATTTGCATGCCAGATCAGCGACTCACGACATTAGCCGTACCAACTTTCATGTAAAGCACATCGGCCAGTTTGCCAAGCGACTCGAAGACGTAGGCTCCCACCACTGTCTGTCACCAGTAACCCTCTAATGCCGTGCTCAGTCTGCAGCCCGAGCCTTTCCAAACCGCGGGCGATCGTCCCAGAGATACAGCAAGGTCCAAGCATTGTTACTTCACTGGAACTCGGACGACCTCTTCGTCATCCCGGAGCTGGAAGACCTCGAGAAGTGCCTGAGTGAGGACTATGGCTTCAACACCGATATTTTTGGAATTCCTTCAGAAAACTCACACCTGGAGCTAATGTTACGGATCGGTCAACTTATCAAAGATCATGAATCGACAGACACCTTGTTCTTGGTCTACTACGGTGGCCACGCCAGAATCGATGAGTCCAGGCAGAGCACCTGGTGTGCGTGAGTACAACACTTCACCTGACACACTGTGATCAACACTCTGACATCTCCTATCAGGACCCGAGAAGCTTCTTCTCCTTGGCTACAGTAAGTTGATCCCCAAAGGATCTATAGCTCTACAATCAGCCTAACCAACCTAGATGGTCCGCCATTCAGACTCTCCTAGAGAGATCCATGTCTGATGTGCTCATTCTGTTGGATTGCTGCGCAGGAGCTGCAAGCGCCACATTCCCGACCGGAAACAGCATCACCGAGACGATATCGGCCTCTAGCTGGGATGCCATTGCACCCGACCCAGGACGCTACTCCTTCACCAATGCTCTCATTGAGGTCCTTCAAGAATGGCGTATTAGAGCCTTTTCTGCTGCTATGCTTCATGCTGAGGTGCTGGCCCGACTCAAGCATCCTCGTCCGATCACCATCAATGGCAAATACTTCGAGGCTCGATCAACCCCCGTTCACTTTATGATGACCGCAAACCACAAAGCGCCCAGTATCGAGGTGTCTCGGATACGCTTAGAAGACCAACCACCCTCACCTGAGCTATTGCCTATGCCTGCCATGCCTCATGAGACTGGTCGAGCGCCGGATTCATCGACAGCTGCTCGCAACGACCACATGTTCACTGACCCCAACGAGGACACTCCCCACGTTATGATATCCTTAGCCCTGGAAGATGATCAGAGGTTGGACATCAATGCATGGGAACAATGGCTTAGCGCGTTCCCAGCCATGGCCAAGTACGTCAAGGTTCAGGGTGTTTTCAAGAGCCACTCAACTATGCTCTTAGTCTCGATGCCAGTCACCATTTGGGACATGCTCCCGGAGGATCATGCCACCTCCTTCGTCGCCTTCATTCGCTCAAATAACCTCATGAATCAGAAGCAGCGGTCGCCGTCAGTTCCCGTCTTTGTTCCCGCGCGTTCCTACCCCAATGAGAGCACCACTGCCGACTCATCCTCATTCGTTTCTGGCGTCTCCGGTACAACATTCGCAGCCACCGAGAACACAGGACTCACGGGTCAAATGCGAGGGGCTTTCAGAGACCCGAGCTACGGCAGGCATGCGCCAGGGCCCATTGCGAGGAACGCACTCCCGGCCCCTCAACCTCTCTCCCCCATACCCTCGCCCTCGCAGCCTAGATCACCACCCCAGAATCTGTCGTTGGGTCCAGTGAGGCCCATGCAATCTACATCATCACTCTCTACTTTACAGAGGCAACAGTCGTCATCGTCCTTGGTGGTTGGCGGTAATCTGTCAAGGCAGATGATCATGAACCAGCAGCAATCCATGCGACGAACCACCTTTGGCGACGATGTTCCAGAGCCTAAGAAATTTTCGGCTCATGTTGAAAAGCGACTTGAAGAATACTATCAGTACGAGCCGTTACCACATGACGGTCAGAAAGCGTTCTTTGCATCAAATCTTGGTGTTGAGCCTTGGCATGTCGAGGTCTGGTTCCACCATCGTCGAGAGAGAGATGCGTTCGCCCAGCGATTTGCTTCCTTGCAGGTGGAGGGTACAAAACATCAGTCGCCGGACGGACCCCGCATGATATTTCCCGCCAATCTCAATGAGCTTCTCGAGATTTCGATGCCAGACCAAGTTCTCTTGATCGACCTTAGGTCATTATCGGAGTACCAGAGATCGCACATCACGGGAGCCATCCACCTCAGAGCCCCACAGTCCTTCTTACGGCCGGCGTCATTAGACATGATTGAGCGCGCATTTGCTGATGCGCAAAGCCGGAGGGTGTTTTCACGTTGGCAGCGCGCAAGGTGTATTGTATTCTACGCACGAGGAATCGAATCTCCGTCCGAATGTCCGCCGGCTGAAGTGTTGCTGGAGAAGCTCTGGGCATCTGGTTGGAACGGACAATGCTTCATTCTAAAGGGTCACTACCGTGAATTTAGTGACTCGTTTGGGAAGCACATCAGAAGGGCGGACGAACGAGATCTATCGGAGGGGCAACAAAAGGAAGAGCCTGTCCAGACACCCGAGGAGATTTCTGCCAACCAGCAAAAGTACGCTGAACTGCTCTCTCACCTTGGAGGGGAAGACCAGTTCCACCATCTTAGCACCTCCCCTGGACAAGGCGGAGAGCGCGCTACCGCGATAATAGAGCAAGAGAAGGAATTGGAATCAGAGTTCCAGACTCGATTCCCAGCCCTGTATAAGAAGGCACAGGATGTCCACGGTAGTGGTGCCGGCACTTCAGATGCGGACAGCTTCGTCACCAAAGCCCAGATGGTCGAGTACCTAGATCGTGGGCTGACCAAGATGCGGGATGGTCAGGCGATGGGACCCCCAACAACCACGTACGAACCTGGGCATTCGAAGCTGGCTGGTGATGACTACTTTGACAAGACGCACGTGGACCGGGAGTCAGATGAATACGTCGAGATTGGAAGAAATGATGGACAGGCATCAGGCGATAGCAGCCAACAGATGGCAGGAAAGGGAAAGGAGATCGGGGTCGCGACATCGCCCGATGAGATGCCACGCAGAGGGCGCGGTGGCGGAATTTTGAACAAGGTGTTCAGGCGTTAGGCGGGCGTGAGCATTATACGGAATGTTACGGAATACTACAGATGCGATATTGGGAAGCATGAGGGGAGTTACGATGGTAGTTATTTGAAAGTTATCCTTTGGTCTAACTGAGGCGTTGAGAATTGGGAGGGATCATCTCGGCGAAGATGTGGGCATGATAACACTTGGATAGGGATGAGTTCCTGGATAAGGGTCAAAGGAAGCGACTTGCAATATTCTCCCCGACATGTTTCTTCTACTCGGTACATGTGTAGTAACTCGGGCAAACTACGCTGCACTTCTACTTGCAGTATGTCTTTAGTCATCGGGTTTCAAGTACCTGCATCCCCCTCTGTGTGTCTTCCCTGCGGGTTAATATGGAAGCACGACAGTCAGATAGCGCACCTGACACTGTCGTGTGCTATGTAAGGCTGCATGGCCTCGTTTTCGCACAACGGAGGACAAGGACCAGACCTTCAGGTGAAACGTCAAACGAGGAAGAAGTAAGAAGAAAAAGAAAGAAAAAGAATGAGGAGGCGCCGGTACGCCCTTCGGGATTCCTACGGACTACTCTATAGGGGCCTTGTCGCGATTCCAGAAACCACCGTCGATCCCCCGGCGTGTCACGAACCGGTGTGCAACGCGGTGGCCTCGTCGCGCAAGACGACAGGGTGGCACAGGAGGTGGGACGCAAGCGTGGCACCAAGACAAGGCGCTGAAGAAAAAAAATGTTGTCAAGAAAAAGAAAGAAAACGGGGCCAGGCGGGCGTGCGGCGCAAGCAGAAAAAAATAGCATGTTATGGTTGTGATGCGTCTGTTTGAGGGCACAGGGCATGATGATGGCGATGGCGATGGACAAAGGGGGGGTGATACTGGGAATAGGGGC
>JABSTB010000110.1:0-13284 GCA_013756995.1 Neonectria neomacrospora
CTTTTCAGTGGTTCGACTGCGGGGGGAACTTGCTTATCGCGGCGCTAGGCTGCAGAATTCAGTGCCCCTTTGTCCCTGGTCTGGTTGAAAGAACGGGGGAACCGGGGGGGTATCAGAGACGCAAATTTTTTCTTGTGCCTTGTCGTGCCTGGACAAATCGAGAATGTGTGATGCCAGGGTTGATTCTTCGGGGTGGCAAATTGTTGGTCGAGGCGCCTGCGCATGTGCAGGGACGAGAGGTTGACAATTCCCCGAGGGCGGACGACAGTGTGGATGATGGGTGTGGGGATCTGCGGATGGTTGACAGGCTACGAGCAGCTTCACGGCGCAAACAAGTGTAAAGCTGCGGCCGTCGTTTTAAGGGAGGGGGGAAACGGGAGGACACTAGATTTTGATTCCCCTTCTGGATTCCGAGGGAGGAGTCGGGAAGAAAAAAAAAGGCGTCAGGGAACTGACGGGAGATCAAGTCGAGGTTGCGTCACCGATCAGGCACTCGCAGGACTAGCAGATCTGAGGCGTGGGGACGAGGCTGAGCTATGTCAGGTTCGGCACGGTAGGGAGATGCGTTGGCTGTCCAATTTTCGCGTCCAGGCGGGCGTGTAAATGTCGGTGTCTTGTGGTTGGTAGTGTAAGTCGATGTGGGTTGATGGTTGATGAGGGGGTCGCTTCGGAGGTGGTTTAGCGGTTTAGCGGGCGCCGGGGTGCGAAGCCGTTCTGATGTGTTTCTGGCGGTGGTCGTCGTAGTGTAGTACTAAGGCGGCCGGGTTTGGACGAGAAGCGGAGATTCTCGCCAAAAGGGAGAAAAGGGCAAAGAGAGGTAAGGGGGAAAGGGGATTGACGAGGTTATGTTCGTTTGTCGCCCTCTGGAATCGTCTTTGATAGATACGCTGCAAAAAGTTGAACACGCGGCGAGAAGGGCGAAGTCGGGGCACGCGAGACCTTTTGTACGAGATGGCTTGCCAAAAGTTGGGGCACTTGTGACTCGACTTTGTCGTCGTGATTGAGTGAGCGAGGAGCCGAAAGCGGAGATGGTTTGCCCGCAGAAACCGGCCAATCGCTGCGCGCAATCGGGGCAGCCAACTATCGGTATCGGCGACTCTGGCGCTCTGGCGACCTCTTGCGACTCTGACAGGGGGGGCTTGCGTGCGTCCAAGAGTCCACTGCGTCGTGCCAGTTGGCTCGCGGCGGAGTTTCTTCGCAGGGGAATTTGGCAGGGGGAGCTCGCAGGGCCTCGCAGGGGACTTGACCCTCCCTAACCCAGGAGGAGCGGCGGCAGCGGGCCTGGTTGGTAAAAATTTGGCGACTTCTTGTGACCCGTTTTGGTGGGTTCGTTCCTGTTGGGGATTCGCCCTGTGTGTGTAAGTGGCGTGGTGTAGTTGTAATGTGTCTGTTTATGGGGAACCGTGTGTGCGTGCGCAAAGTGCGTGAGTGCGAGTGAGAGAGAGGGTGAGACCGATACCGTGAGCGTGAGCGTGGGCGTGAGTGTCGGCGTGAGCGTGAGCCGCTTTGTGGGTGAGTGACTGGGTAAGTGACTGAGTGACCCTCGGCGTGTGTGGGCGTGTCTGACACCCGCTGACGATGGCGTCCAGGTCGAAATAACAAAACTGGAAACCAGGCGACAGTTTGGTGCAGTCCTAGACGGGTTGCCTCTTGGTAGAGCACTGGCAGGCAGGTAGGCAGGTAGTAGCTACTAGGTAAGGCAGGCAGGCAGTTCGACTTTCAAGGGAAGAATTGGAGCCGGGCAGATTGATAAGAGCTGATGCTAGCGGATACGGGCACGGTGCACTCTGGGGACGGGTACGTTATTATGGGGATGGATGATGGGCAATGAAGATCAGAGCAGGAGGACTGAAGAACCACGGGCCATCAATCTTTGGGACAGGACGAGTGAGGGGGTGAGGGGAGATGGCTTCTGGAGATGGGGAAGCTCAAGCTCTTGTATGTTTTGGGAACCAGGGCCAGCTCGAGCTATGGATCATGGATGGATGGCATTTCAGGCACGGTGATGGGATAGGAACCAGCCAGGGAAGGACGGGCGGCAGACGGGCGAACCAGGGAATGTTGCCAGCTTGCCAGCTTGATGTCGCAGTGGTGTACTTCGTACCGTACCGAGACTACCGTCCGGACGTGCTGCGCGCTGTGTAGGTGCGCGTGTCCGTGTCCGGCATTGCAGTCCTGGTCATGGATCATCATGACACGGCGCTGCAGTGACCATGTCCGGCCGGAGAGGGGGCAGCAACGGGAGCAACGAATCTCGTCATCAACCAGGAGGCATGAGGGGATCCCCGCATGGGAACCCTGAGGCGCTGGCACGAGAAGCAGAGGCAGAAGCCGCGGAGGCACCAGAGAGGTGCAGCACCCAGCTACGTACCCGGCCAGAAACCCATGATGATGGCGTGCCCTGCGGAGCTGTGGTGAGCTGTGCTTGGGTGCTTTGGTTTGGTGCTTGGGGTTGGCGTACGTCGTGCGTGCGGCGTGTGCTGGTGCAGGGCCTCGTCCATCCCGATCGGAGCTAGCATCACGGGCAATGTCAGGCACGCACCCATCCCAGCAGCAGCTCTCTCTCCTTGTTCGCCGTCTCCAGCAAGGTGGTTGGCGGGTGTGTGGGTAGTCGTGAGACGGACGCCTGGTCTGGCCAGTCAACATGCGGCGACGGGGTCCGTTCGGATGAGGGTTGCGAGAGAGAGAG
Source organism: Neonectria neomacrospora (assembly GCA_013756995.1). Taxonomy (NCBI): domain Eukaryota; kingdom Fungi; phylum Ascomycota; class Sordariomycetes; order Hypocreales; family Nectriaceae; genus Neonectria; species Neonectria neomacrospora. Next base: position 2,690 of record JABSTB010000110.1, read on the forward strand.
CGTGTGTGGTGTGCGTGTGTGTGTGGGAGGCTCGGATGGCTGAAAGTGGATGGTGTCAGAGGGAGGGTGAGGATGAACGAAGGGGCGTGGAACAGGTGACGGGACGGCGAAGGATTGGACAGGCCGACAGGGCAAGGCATTGGACGGTTGGCATTGGATGGATGGCATAGTTGTTGGGTGCAGGCGGTGCGGAGAGAGACATGCAGACACAGTTGTGTAGATAGATGATGCACTTGCTCGAGGCAACCCAGGCGTCCATTCAGGTGGAATAGCCTTGCCTGCCTGCCCGTCTATCCAGGTACGTACGTCCATTTGACAAATGACCGTGCTGGACGGAGACACGACCAGCGGATCGCAAACCTAATGTTTTACACGTCGCAGACTACAATGTACTTCATACTGCGCACTACGTCCATACAATTCACACACGGGCAATCCACTGAGCCGTCCACTGGGGGAAGGGGGCCACTTTACACTGGGGACTGCATCCATCGCCGCCTGGGGGAGGAATTGCGGACCGCTTCTCTCCTCTGGCTACTGCGTCCTAGCACCAGGAAGTTGTAGCCACTGCTTCGTACGCACTGGGGCGCTGCTCGTCTCATCCACCCCGCCGAGCACGTTTCGCGGCCTGGCGGTGCGTGTTGCTCACCCATTCTTGCGTCTTGGGACTCGCGTCCTAATTCTGAACCTACGACGGTAGCTATTACGCCAGCGAAACTCTCCCCCCCTCCCAGGTTTCAGACCATGAGCCGCAAGCCGCAAGCCGCAAGCTTCAAGCCGCAACCGCTCCCCGTCTGTTCCGTCCCGGCCCGTTTCGTTAGAGTTTCTTCCAGCCGGCCGTGGCCACTGTTGTTGTGCCGTCGTCATCAGTCGTAAGCCATCGCCGCCACCGCCGTTGCCTTTTGCACTTCCGTAAGTTGTGTCACTGATGAGATGCGAGATGTGAGCTTTCGTTGTGGCTACCTATCCACAGGCGGCTCAGCAGCTGGACATATCCGATGCTGGCTCGTGCCTCGATCGAGCGGGGGTGCTGCTTTCCCACAACCACAACCTAACGCCGTTGGTAGTTTCGGGGCGGGCATGTGGAATAGGATTGGATCGTGGTGTCGACCGTCATGCACCCGACTTGTTAGGAGGATGCACCAGTGCAGCTTGGGACTTGGCGGGCAGAGACAGAGAGAGGCGACAAGACGTGCCGTGGATTGTGTTGTTCGACATGGCTCAGCAAGGTGTGCGTCTTGTGTCGGAAGAGGAGAAGAGCAGCACCGCCTTTACCAGCCACCATTGCCAGACCAGACCGCATTCGACTGACGAACGAGGCATCTGAGACGGTACACGACCGCAACCACCAATACATCCACAAACCCACTCATCTAACCCACGCAATTGCCGTCGTCGCAGACTCCAGACCACAATCACGGTCACAGAGAGACAAGGTCCGAAGGAGAAGAAAAAAACAAGCTCCCCAATTCCTCAATTGCCCCTCCATTCCACCCGATTCTCAAGGTTTCTCTCATGTCCCGGAGCAAGCATACCCTGGGTATTCGAGGTCTGACTGGCCTATCCATGCCATACCGCTGCTGTTGCTGCAAGATGTCTCCATCCTCTCCATTTTGCCTGTGCACTCTTGCATCACCGTGAGGAAGAAGCCCCACCACGCCCGGAGCGGAGCCGGGGTTTGGCATGCCGCCTCGGCCTCGTGCCCGTGCCCGTGGCCATGCTCATGGTCTATTGCGCATTGCGCATTGCGCGTTTGCGGCTGTCGGCCTCAGATCATTCTCGCCTTCTGTCCCCTTCTCTTCTCGCTCAATCCTCCTCACCATCTGCCTCATTCGGCCTCACGACGTCTGGTCATCCATCTCGGTCTTCCTCGGCCCGTCGGGCCCAAAGCTGTGAACTTTGTACTACGTAGCTCTAAACCACCCAGCCGCGGTTCTTTTGACCCACCGTCTGACACCCCCCTTCTGCCTCTGGATACAGGTACGAATTCCGTACGGATTTATCATGCAGTAGTAGGCAGAAAGTAACCAGCCCGGTCTTCCGGCGGCACAAATGGGTTGCGGGGTTGGCCTTCTGGAGTTGGGCAAGCGGTGGGGGGCCTTGAACAACCGACGCCCGCTACGGAGGTACACCCCGGACAATGGAGGTCAAAGACACTAGGAGGACTGGACTCCGGCTCCGCGACGAACTCACGGCCTACCAATTCATCGGAGCCAAGGTGCAGGCGGGTCTGGCTTGCTTTCTTTCTTCTTCTTTTTCCTGTACGAACTTGGAGCTTGGAACTTGGAACCCCATCGCCATGGATCCTGGGCTTCCGTTGCATTCCTCGGCATCGGGCGGTCTTGGTTATGCAAAGTCATGACAACAAGGTCATCTGGGTGTTTGTGGACGAATACACTAGTCTACGTCGTATGGATGTGCGTTTGGAGGCCCAGGCCCGTCAAGGTAGGTAGGTAGGTAGGTAGGACGATACGACGCAACACAGCACTGACACGATGGACGATGCGATAGGTAGAATTGCTGGAGGAGGTCCGAGGCCCTATAGCCTCCAGCAAGCAGCAAATATACCCTGACGGGCCCCGGTGCTGGTGGTGGACCATCCCAACGCGAGCAAGCATCAGGGTCGTCTTGGGCGCCGTGGGATGACTTTTAGGCGGGTGGGGGTCGCTTCTTTTTTGTCTTTGGCTTGTCTGGGGTCAGGTCAGTCCATGCCCGTACCTGATCCCTGCCAGTGCTATTTTGTCTCCCGCCAATCTGGGGCAGGGAGCAGAAATGTCAATGCAGTCGAGTTCCAGGCCAGCCATCACGGTCGGTGGCTTCTGCGTGATCTGCAGGACCCGGGTGGTGTGCGGCTCCGGTTCCATGCTCTGGCTGCCTGCAACGTTCAAGGTACTTGATACGGCAACTGTCATGGATTGTACGGCATCGTGGGCCACGGCAACTCCATCATCTCCATCCTCTGGCGTCCAATGCTGGGTTCTGCGCCCAAGCTCCTGCGCCAGCGCCAGCGCCGCCTACGACAGCGTGCTTGACAGAGTAGCATCAACCCACGAGGGCGGAAGCGGCGTGGAAGTTGGAACCACGGAAACATGGAAATGCGAAAAATGGGTGAACACCACCACGAGGCAGGGGAGTGGGTTTCGATCAACATCAATGTCGCCGCAGGGTAATTGGAGAATATCCATATCATGTTCGGCCTGAGACCTTGGCCTTGTCTCCCTCCCAATGTTACTCCGTGCGACGTACCTTAGACGTACTCCATAATTGGTGGCTCCATCTTTTCTCTCCCGGAAAACAACACAGCGGCGGGCCACTTGAGGCTCGCAGATAGCCCACGGTTTAATTGGAGCCATGCGAATTGCAACCTAGAGGGCAGAAATGGAGATGGGCAAATGGAAAAGACGAGGGCCTGTGCCTATGAAAGGACAAGGACAAGCAGAAAATTTCTCTGCTTTCTGGGGGCCCGTGAGAGAGGGGCGCGCTCCAACGGTCGGAATCACATCATCTGTGCTCACACGGGCCAATCGTTCTGGCACGCTGGCTGGCGTCGGATATCCACGGTGCAAGCCTGAGGGGAGAATCAAAGAAAAAGAGCACTCCGGCAAGCGCTTGCTAACGTAGTAGTGTACGCTGGCAATGACAAGCCAATCCCCGGGTCGGTATTGTTCACGACGAGACTGAAGCATAAGCGACCTTCAAAGGACCTGAACGTGGGATGGGCTGAATTGGAGGGGAAGGGTGCTGCTAGGCGACCCCGTGGGCTGGGCTGGGCTAGACTGGGCTGGGCTGGGCTGAACCGAACCGAACCTGGATGGTGGGCGGCGATGTTGTGTGGATGATTGGTCCCTTGACAGTAGCTGGTTGGTTGCTTGGTTATACTCGATTCATCCAACTGTGCATGGAATCAACCAATCCCCGACGCGCAAGGCTCGCATCCAGGACCACGGAGGGCCTCGATAATGCCGAGGTGGCAGCCTCTTCGGAAACAAGGTGAGCCAGCGAGCTTACCTAGGTTCACGTAGGTTCACGTAGGTAGTACAGGAGAACGATCGTGCAACACCAAGAGATAAGGGCCACGAGACAACGTGCAGTGACAGCAGGCAAGCGCCATATCCGCCATAATTTCCCCGTCCCCGTGCGAATGATGCCATGATATATGCCATCTCATCCCTGATTGCCAAACCACCACCCACCTCGCTCGGTTCTTGTCCGTCCAGTGCCTCCCTCCCACGAGGAGTAGCAGTGCTACCTTGAGAGGGAGAAAGGGGGGCCTCGATGCTGCAGGAACATCTCGCTGGGCCTCGCTGACGTCGTCTTATCACGTTTCCCTCTCATGCTTCCACAAGCTCCTTATCGTGATTTGTGGGTTATGCCATCCCCTTGTCGTCGGACCCTCGTCCACCACACTGCCGCATCGTATCGCAACTGAAAGCCCAATCCAACCGAAAACCGCCGACGGACTTGGGGACGACCGATGATCGATGACCGAACGACCCACCCCCTCCGCTTCCTGCCGACGGACGGTCGTTGCCACATCCCACGGGGCGTCTTCTGGATTTAACCTGGGACGCGGGATGTCGGACATGTTTATCAGTGAGCTATACCTAGACCAGCGCGGATAGGACAGGACAGGACAGGACAAGCCGAGGGTAACTAACTACTTGGGATAGAGATGGGATGGAGGGACCCTTCTTGCACTGTCCGGCTGCCAGATAGTGCAAGGTCCCTATAGATAGTACAGTCCATAGATAGGATAGTGCAAGGTCCCTTGTTTGCGGGGTCGTTGCCGCCGCGGGACTGCAGGAGAACTGTGGGCATGATGCCGGCCCGCGAAGTCGTTTGCAACAGCGACCAGCAATTAGATAGACGAGGACTTTTGCAGTGAAGATTCGCAGTGAAGACTCGCAGTGAAGACTCGCAGTGGAGGCCTTTGGAGATTCTGGTCCCAGCCTACTTCGAACGTTCGCCCATCCACGTTGCTTGCATCCGACTTCCCGTGTCTCCTCCTGCAAGCTTATCGGCGTAGTCCGTGACGATTGATTGCTCTGTAATATCGGCGCCAACTCCGCCCAGTCTCATCTCATCTCATCACGACACAACCGCAAGTCAGTCTGCCACTCCCGCTGCCTCGTCAAGCTCGTCATCCTCTCGTCGCCAACATCTCCATCTGGTTGGTCGATCCTGCTAGACTAGGAAGTCGGCCTCGTGACTGCTTATCTCGCCCATCTACATACTATCAGCTCCGGTTGCCTGCCGGGGAATACTTATCCTCTTGGCTGATGATGCACACACGCGGGTACAGTGTCACATCGACAGCGACCCTCCGTACCTCCTACAGCAACTGCATCAAGCTGGTGACGTCCCCTCCCACACACGCAGACACATCTTCTTCCCATCCCGCCTCCATGATCCATCTACCCGCTGCATGTTCCACTTCGCCCAGCTCTCCACTCACCCACCAACTGGCCAACTCTCCACTCCCCACGCCTACGCGCATCAACCTCCGCGTTCCAATGTCCGGCCAAGACCTAGGCTAGATCCCCGAACTTGCGCCACGAGCCGGAGTTCTTATCAGCCCGCCCTGATCTTCGGGGTTATCATGGCTTCTCAGCTCGCCCGCGCCGCTCCCCTCCGTGCTCTATGTTTAGTTGTTTACTCATCGTTCCTCGGCGACCCGAGCTGATAGGCATTCCGGCCGACTTGCAAACGAGAAACGTGATATCGTCAGATGAGCCCGTCTCCTGCGTCCATGTCCACTTCCGGCGTCACACGGACGCAGCTACCGCGGTGCCCAACAACACCATCATGACCATCATGGCATCATCGCCTCACGCCTTCGCCGCAAATACCCGCCCGCCTTTCTGCCCTTGCCTCCCGCGACATACGCATTCAGTCCGGATTCAGTCCACAGCCCTTTCTTCCCGCTCACACCCCGTCACACCATTCTCTGCACGCATTCGAACATTCCACGGGGGTAGGATCGGCCCTGCATCTTACCCCGGAGTCCCCTCAAGCTAAGAGACCCGTTGCGGCAGCTATGCGATTGCACCATTTCTTGCGGCTCTGTTGACCCTCACTCTCGCCGCGCCTCTTTGCGGTTCCTGAGCACGGAGCCACATCACGTCAGTTGAAGTTGCCATGGCGCACCGCGCTTGGCGTCTATTCCCAGTTGTAAGAGTTCAGTCGCTCCGACAGGGGTCGTTTATAAGTTAGTCGACATTTCCGGGACTGTTTGCGCCATGCTAGAGTTTCGAGAGCAGATGCTCCCTGTTTAAGGCTTTTGTCGGATGCGGCGCGTCTCGATTCGTGGCACGAAGTATTCATCAACAACCCACCAACTAAACAAACGAGACAAAACCCCGTTGAAAACTAACCTCTGATTAGACCCAATGAGTGCCTGCCCACACGCCATTTTGAAGCTCTTCACGCCATATGCTGATATGTCTTCAAACGTCTTCCATGTAAATGTAGTCAGCCTAGCCTTGTTCCAAATTTGCTCAAGCAGAAACAACAAGGTGCCACACCTGGAATCAGAAGGTCTAGTAACGAAAAGCCAGTAAGTTTTTCCAGTACCTTGGTAAACGGTTATCCTTTGCTACGAGCGTGACTTGTAACCTGTGGATCTTATCTCTCAGCGCTGGACCTTGATATCCTGCCTGCTTGAAAAGTTTGTTCTGAACCTTAGAACCTTAGAACTTTAGCACCTTGGGACATTCAGACGAATCGTTCCCCATCAAGCCAGAAGGCCATGTCTGGGCTTAGCTGCCCAGCAGTGGTGATGTAAATAGTAATACGATGTTTGTTGCGGGGAGTTGACGCCATAAACGCCAACAGATATAACACCATGGAAAAGAATCTTAGTTTCCAATGGCGACCGCATCTTCGAATAGGCAGTGTAAGGAGGTGCTCTACCAATGTCCCCATTGAACGAAAATTTAGCACAGCACACCCAGGGAGAATGCTGCGCTGCTCAGCCTCATCCGGCGAGGTGGACGTTGGGAACCTGGACGGTACCGGCATGTAGTAACAGGCAACGTGACGGACTCAAAGAAAGCTACACGAGAGTTGTAGAGAAAATTTCGATTAGAAAACTCTGGCTTTGCCCAGAGCTTACACTATAAATATAGGCTGTGTGATCTCACATTTTCGTTTGCTTTGGGTGTCGTCAGGGTTCCTTCAACGTATTTTTGTCAACACCGATTGCTGTTGGTAAGTGCTTGTACCTGGGCAGGTAGGAGATGGTGGTTATCGTTCCTTTCTCCTGGTCGTGGCTCTCAAAAGACTACCAGAAAAGCATTCTGATTGTAACGAGGCTAACTGACGAATTGAAAAGGGTCGAATGACATGTTTCGATCTGGGGGACTGGAGTCTCCATAGTCAAGTTGCTTTCATCATCCAAGCAACTGCTCCGCATGCATGACCCGACCGACCAGCAGCGGGCATTAAGCGGGAGCACCAGGGTGACAATACCAACGAACGGTGATGAGACTTCTACACACTGGGCCTGTAGACTCCGTAACGGGTTTCTGTGTCCCTGCATGCGAAGACCAGATCTGAGTTTATCGGCATTTTGATTGTTTTTAAGACGGATAGCGAAATTGTTGGTGTAAGTGGGAGAATGTCTTTGCGTTGATGTTGAAATTAAGGTAGTAGAATTTGGGGGACGTGAGAGAAGTGTTGTTTGGTTCATGTGCTCGAGTGAGATACTGGACTATTCCGAACTTGATATTAAGCACGGAAATTGATCTGTCCGGCTTCACGCCTGCGTCCCAGTGGACTCACACGGCCAAGCTTGTGGGGAGACACAGAAGATAAAAATATTTGTGTGATGGGTATTCGCTTCATGGGCATTGAGGATAAATAGAAGACAGGTAGACAGATAGACAGATAAACGCACGGCGAGGGATATTGCAAACAATACCATTCAGAATTGCAAATACAACTTTTTGTTCATATCCTTGGCTTGCGAGGGAACTAGATCCCTGGCTAGCCCCATTATCACGTCCCTTGGGAAGTATACCAAAGCCGCTGCTATATTGCTGGAACATTATTGCATTTATGCAGTGAAAACATTAAACAAGCCCTGACTCATAAGGAGGGGACGAGCCAAGGCAATGTACAAAACAATCCCGATGCTTGATCCAACCAGAGCATCCCCGCGAGAACGCTGAACATTCATACTCCGGTACTCCGTGTCTTTCCTTGCCCGACGAGGGCGTTCTCCAGTAAGTATTGAGCATCAAGCTCATAAGAATTACAAAAGAAACCTATCAAGAATATCGACTTCCGTCGAATTAAACATCAATCATGGGTGGTAGTATGTTTGGTGATGACCACTTCCCCCACCTTGGGCGTTCGTCTCTGCCTCGGTGGCTAGCTCCTGAGGTGTCCGTGAAGGCGAATAGCCCTGTTCGTACTTGGGCTGGCTGTGTTCATATTGCGGGCTTCCGGTCGGAGAGCGGTTTGGGTCCAGCATTGTGACGTGCGGAACCCACAGGTTGCCGTGGGCGTCGTACTTGGGCTCCGCGGTCCCCGGCGTCTCCGTGTACGGCGAAACGTGTGGTATGTCATGGGTCTCGGTGGGCAACTCTACCGGCGGGCCGGTATGAACTTGAGACAGCATGTTCTGGGGATGTGACTGGAAAGGCGGCGGGCTCGACGTGTTAAAGTGAGATGATCCAGGGCTCCAGGGACCTCCTTGGGAGGAGAAGTGAGAGCTGGTCTGGCCCGGGTGGTGGTAGTCGTAAGATTGGTTCATCGGTTGCTGCTGCGACACGATGGTGGAATCGCGGCCCCGGCGTCGTTTAAAAAGGAGCCATGCGCCGACTAGCACGAGGATGACCAAAACGCCGGCGCCAACTCCAATGCCGACGATTGCCCCGGTCGACAGCCCTGAATCTGTATTCGGCTTGGAAGATGGAGTGGTGCTTGCGTCCTTGGTACTAACAGCTCGGGTAGCCGACCTTACCGCAACTGAGGCCTGGCGCGTCATAAGCGCTTTCAGATCCTGATGGGCGAACCCATCGGCCGGTGCCGTCTTGGTCGCTCCGCCAGTCGACTTGCCACCCACGACGGAGATGATATCAGTTGGAAGCACGTATTTGGTCTTGTCCGGTTCGTAGAGGGCCCATGGTGACTTGTCCTTGTTCTGCCTGCCCAAGTCCATGTTGTGAAGGCCCCATTGTTCCTCCGAATCGCAGTCATTGGTCAAAGGAAAGAACCCGCCGTGGACAATCATCTGGGCTTTGTTGATAACGTTGCATGACAGACTGTGATGCGGAAAGTCACCGGTCTTGTTGGTGTCTGCTGGGTACATTTTGACCCAAGTGAAGGTGGGAATCGACAGGACATAGATGTCATCGAATCCCGAGCTACCTTCAGCTTCGCCGAGGCCGCCATACAGGTAGCTTGAATGAGATTAGTTGAGCTCTCAGGTCTGCAGATGGGCAGTACTCACATGTTGTAGGACGATTGGTCGTCTGGCCAACTCGCTCCAGCACAAAACCGACGTCGCATCTCGGGGACATCACCGGTCGCGTTCTGCACATAGCTCTTACCGCTGAGAAGATCGTAGATAATAATCTCCTCCATCGGTTGGCCTTGCCAGGATCCGTTACCCGTGCCCTGAATTCCTCCAAAGTAAATGATCAAGCCTGCGTCACCTGCGGGAAGGTAGAGCATAACACCTTCGGCTCGTCCGACGTCGTCCGGCCCGGTAGTGTTCGACCAGGTGTTGGTGTCCATTTCGTACTTCAATATGTACGATGTTGGGATTTCGGGAGCGTTCCCCCAGTTCGGGTCCGTAGCACTGTTCATCCATCCTCCGTAGTAGTATCCCTCTCCGCGGCTCGAGATGCTGAGGCCGGCACCGTAGCTCAGGCCCATGATATCGACGGACCGAGGGGAGCCATAGTTGTCCCAGTAGTCGTTGAGAACATCGTACCCGTATAGGCTAAAGGTCCAGGGCTGCTCGTCGTAGAACTCGCCGCCGAAGAGATAGATTCGCTTGTTGACGTCGTCTGCCCAAAGAATACCACCATTGACACTCGGAATAGTCGAATTCTTGCTGAGGTTGGCGTAGGGCGGTGGCATACCGGAGTCCTTGTCGGTGGTGCTTAAGTCATGGTATATGAAATAGGGGTCTGGGGTTCCAACATGTTAGCATATGGGGTCTTTGTTTCGTCTCGCGCTGCTCTTGGTCGGCAGGGACGAGCTCGGTGTTGGAAATTCTTATGAGGACTCGCGCCGACGTACTTGATACATTTTCCGGAGACGATGAGCCACTATATGTGATTAATCCTCCGTCGATATACAGCTTGTCGTCGACGACGGCGGTTTGGTGGCCCCATCTTCGGCAAAAGTTGTTGATGGGGTCCCGCTGTTGGACCGTGACTTGGAAACAGTAAGCCAGCAGCACCAGCGTCACCAGGAGCTCCCGTGCTTGCATGCGAGGGAAGAAAGTCCGCATTATGGCTCGCAAGGCGATGGTGCAGGCATGCCCTCCCAGGTGAGTGCCGGAGGTGAAGGAAGTGGCCAGTCGTACTTGGGGGTTTACGAGCCGTCAATGTCGAAGTGGGAGGCGGAAGGTGGGAGGC